>CM067361.1:39516989-39672223 GCA_034401795.1 Chaetoderma sp. LZ-2023a
ACGACACGACGATGTTTCATTCCACCCAAGTTTCGTTGAAATCGGAGTCAAGGAGTTTTCAATGGTTCTTGAAAATTTAAAAGAAATCCAAATGCCCACCCAAAAAATCAACCACCAAGATTATGAATATTTCTTCTAGAGCCTACCGCTATAGAATGCTTCCAGCCAAATTTGGATAGAATCGACCTAGCAGTTATGGAGATGCATTTTTACAATTTCCGGTACATTTTAAAAAAAATTAGATTTTCACAAAAAATCCACCTGTTACCACGATATGAAATCTGTCAAGCTATTAATGATGAATAGCGCTTTGACAATTTCCGGTAAATTTTTCATAAAATCTAAGAATTTCAGCACAAAAATTGAACAATCTAAATTCTGCATACACATTCTGAAGCCCCATTAATGAGGAGTAGCGTTTGTAAACAAAGGTAGACGGACGGACGACGAATGACAGATGGTCGACATGCGTATCAGTGACCATGACTTTTGACCCTTTGCCCCCAATATCATTGTGTGATGCCGTATTTAAGGAGGCAGATGTCCCAGTTTGGGTCCAGTACGTGAGTAAGTTGAAAAAGACCCAGATTTCTCCCAAGATCAGTGACATTGACCTTTAACCTTCTGACCTCAAGATCATTGTGTGATAGAGTGTCATTATAAGGAAGCGTGTGCCCAAGTTTAGGTTCAGTATAATTAATCAAACATGAGATATAAAAAGAAAAGTTGAGCTCGTAAAGTTGAGCTAAAAATTCACAAAATAAAATAATTTTACAGCAAACGGAAGCTCCATATTTCACACCAGAACTGCATACTCCGTCTCAGTGCATTTGGATTTCATTTCAAAGATTTTCTGAGGGACGACCCAGTCCCAGCTCCCCCACCCCTACTAATTCTTTGTCCATGGTCTCCATAAATCTAAATACGGCTTCATTATCTAATATAAAACTTTATTTGTGGGCTAATGTTTTGCTAATTCCGTTTATAAACATGACCCAGATCAGGCACTTATCAACAAAAGTAGTACGCACCTCAGCCCCACCCCGCCATACTGTGGATGATCATGTGTACAAACGTTAAAATCCTGTCTTATTATTGTACACCTAAACCTGCGTATATAACGTCCACAATATACATGTAGGCCATAAAAACGGCCAAAAGGAATTTATTAAAACAAGTTCCTTGCTAAATAGCTTTAGGGATCAAAAGATGGTAGTTTTTTTTTAGCGTTATGCCCATCCATCTTAAAGAGCCACAATCCTTTGACGCAACCCACCGACCCCCTACTCAAAACAGGTGGTCGCTATAGAGGTCTGACCGCATTTTACTTCACACTCGATGAAACATCGCCTAACCCCCAACACCCTCCCCCACCCCCTACTAACCGACGCCTGTGAAAAGTGTCTTGTATGATTGCTGTAACGTCCCGCAGTCATCAAGTACGCTGATGCAACGAATAACAATAATACGGTACTCGCCGCGTGTATTACATTTGTACTTACTCTTCTGAATAATCGGCGTCGGATCGGCATCGACTGTCGCCACTGTCACAGGCGTTGCTACGCTGTTGCGCCTTGTAACAGACACAGTTCCAAACCCCATCGCTGGCAATTGATCTATTTAGCAGAGACACAGTATGGTTTAACAATTGTACTGCGTCATTGAGTGTATTTGTGTTTGTATTTGTCGCCATAATTGTAACGGCGTTGTAACGCTCGATAGTGAAGAGTTATCTTCCTTGGATAGAGACGAGTGGCGCCCTCTGTTTGTTTGACTAAATAGCTTATTCGACTTTAGCCGTCATTTGGCGTAGTTGTCTGTTCTGTTTGCCATTGATGTGTGTTCTGTTTGCCATTGATGTATGTTCTGTTTGCCATTGATGTCTGTTCTGTTAGTCATTGATGTATGTTCTGTTTGTCATTGATGTCTGTTCTGTTTGCCATTGATGTATGTTCTGTTTGTCATTGATGTCTGTTCTGTTTATCGTAGTTGTCTGTTCTGTTTGTCATTGATGTATGTTCTGTTTGTCATTGATGTCTGTTCTGTTTGCTGTAGTTGTCTGTTTTATTTATCATTGGTGTCTGTTCTGTTTGTCGTAGTTGTCTGTTCTGTTTGTCGTAGTTGGCTGTTCTCTTTGTCGTGGTTGTCTGTTCTGTTTGTCGTAGTTGTCTGTTCTGTTTGTCAAAGTTGTCTGTTCTGTTGGTCGTAGTTGTCTGTTCTGCTTGACAATAATCTATTCTGTTTGCCAATAGCCTGTTCTGTTTGACATATTAGTCTGTTCTGTTTAATAATAGCCTGTTCTGTTTAACAATAGTCTGTTCTGTTTGACAATAGCCTGTTCTGTTTGACACATTAGTCTGTTCTGTTTGGCATTAGTCTGTTCTGTTTGACGGCGTTGCCTGGATTGTTTGGCATTTCTTTCTGGTTCATTTGGAATTAACCTGTTCCGTTTGAGTTTTGTATTTTTGGCGGTGATGGCCTTCCATACACTGTCATATTCAACGGAGTATTTTCATTGGCTGTTGGGTGCGCGACCCATTTAAATCGACCAATTAAAACATCGATTGATGTGAGCGTAACGCGTAGGAATTACTACGCGGTACTGGTTTACTACAATTTGTTTACTATGATTTGTCATTCATGAAACGTCATCGCAAAATGTCATCGTTTGACAGTTTATCAGTCGGCAGCGAAGTAACGATTGATGGCCGTGGCTATAATTTTCAATGACCAGTTAAAATACTATTTAACGGCTGAGATCGCCAGATTTTGCGTTTGTCACTATATTTTGCTCCGCATTCAGTATCTGTTATCAGGTAGTGGTGCACCACAGCGGTGGTATCGATTTCACGAAAATCAACAATGAGAAATCATATAAAAGTCCCATCAGCAACTACTGGCAAATATTTCAAAATTACAGTTTATATGATAAATAGAAATCTCAAACTCCGTCACTTTTCATATCACTATTATGAACCTCGTTGAAAATTATCAATTTGATAATCTCCAACACGGTCCATAATAGGAGGTTTTACGGAATCCTTTATGACGTCATTTTCACGCGTGCGCAGATGACTGGTCGTCAAGCGTACGGCCAGTTGATTCCTGTTTTGTTAGTAAACAACATTACACTGCCGCGTTTGATGCTACTCAAAGCCATGAAAATTGCAATTTTACGTCAGCTCTACCGGTAAAGTTGGCCGAATTGACAATTCTGATATCAAATACTATTTTACTATGCATTTTTAGAAATATATTATTGATTCTATCCACATTAGAAGGCAAAATACTACCGCAATGATATGTCAGAAACGCCCCCCCCCCACACCGTCAGTGCATGTGGATCCTGGTAGGCTATAGTACCAATACAAGCGGCTGCCCCATATATATATATATATATATATATATATATATATATATATAATGATTATCCGTATGTGCATAGGCAGAGAGAGAGAGAGAGAGAGAGAGAGAGAGAGAGAGAGAGAGAGAGAGAGAGGTGAGAGAGAGAGAGAGAGAGAGAGAGAGAGAGAGAGAGAGAGAGAGAGAGAGAGAGAGAGAGAGGGGGGGGGTTTGGGGATGGGTGAGTAGGCGTGTAGGTGTGTGCCTGTCTGTGTGAGGTAACCCCCATATTTAGGTTGGCTTTGCACACCCTCCCCACACAACCCCACCCTTAGGATCGTGGTTGGAGGGGGTGGAAGGTGGAGGGTGGTGCCATGAAGGTGGTGGGCTGCATTAATTCCCACCCGCATCCCAGTAAATAAACAATGATTAATTTCAACTTGATCATGAATTAATTAATCAATATGCAGGAAACTACTTCTTAGAGCATTTAATTTTCCAATTATTATAGGGGAAGGAGCATGCCACCCCTCCCTACCCCCACCACCATTGGGATCCTCACCCAGACCATGACTGCTAGGTTGGATACACTCCATAATAGAATCTTAAATCCACCATGACTCGTTGGTGAATTTATTATTAAACTCTCCAGACTTATGATTCGCAAATTGTGTGTTTTGTGGGGTTAGTGACAGAAACAGAGGGTGGGGTAGGGAGCATTAGACACCTAAATGTTTTAGATGTTGTGTGGATTTGTAGAGGGAGGGTGGTGGTTAAGACACTTTCTTTTCCTGGCAGCAACCTTGAGAATGTATAATAGTCAGTAAATAAAATAATACTAAATACAGTCATACTGGATAGTTGATCAGGACGGTACATTTTAATATTCAACTGGAAAAACATCTGGAATTTACAGAGTGAACATCGTGAGCCATATGCTGTGGGCCAGGGGTTGGGGGACCTGGCTCTATGCCTATCTTTTCAGCATTATCCCTTTAATGGTGAGGATTGGTAAATGATATTTGAATTTTGCTTAGTAAATGGTCAAGTCAAGGGAAGATTTTTTTACTTTAATTTTTTTACTGCCCCAGTAACAAAGCCAGCCATTTCATTTTTCAAAAAGTAATCATCCCTTGGCTTGCAAATGGACATCTTTCAAGACATACCACTACACAAGCAATTTTGGCAAACATGACAATTTCCTCATTAATTGTCAAATTTCCATTTTTCACACAAAATGTACATTTACACTTTGGAGATAAAAATAAGGCAATTTTTAAATTTACAACTGAAATGGCTGGCTTGATTACGGAGCCAGGCATCTCAAGAGCAAAACAAATGCTGGTTTTGAACAATTTGGCCTTTAAAGGGTCGAAACCTTCGCATTTTGTTGTATTACATATGTTATACTATGTTAGGAGACACAACTGTTGATAAAATTATAAAGTGATTGAAAAGAAATTGGGAATTAGTCATTCTTGGAGCAAAGTAATTTCAATTAGCAATTCCAATCCTAAGAATTTACCAATTTATCCAATGTGGTAACTCAATTAGTACAACTTCCAATTACCACCAGTCCTGGTCATTGTTAAATTGAATCTGCTATCTAGAGCCTATAAATTTCCCTGTGTGGGCAGAGTTCCACCCCTGTATATCAGGAACTTGCTTCCACATATCTAATTTTCAGCATTTCCTGGGTGAATATTACATGGCTAGATACTCATACACCACAGGTCTACTCCACTCCTATTTAAAAGACAAATTGGTTTCTATGCTTGGGCAGATGTGGGGGCCATGTTTTCAGCAATGTTTTAATATGGAGTGAGTGATTCTACACTGCAATGCTACCTAATTTATCTGAACCAATTCATGGCATGGCACTTGCAGATGCACATATCTGATTATCAAATGCTAAAACATTTTGTAGAACTTGCACTCTTCGCATAAGCTGAGATAAACATTGATCGTTCTTTCTATACTATCTATTTTATCAAGCACATCTCATCGGTCACCCATATATTAAATGCTGTAATTATTTAAATAATTTTCTTATTAAATGTAGATTATTAATGCAGATTTTGAAGTGGATGTGAGACTCTACATGGTTGGTTCTCAGCTATTTTAACTACATACACATAATTTATGCAATAGCATTTGGTACCATGTCTTGAGGCCCAATAAAATAATAACCCAATCACATGCCCCTAGCAATTGAGGTAGGTAAATGTAGAGATTATCTTTCATGGTGAAGGTTATGGTTTCTTTTACTATGTTTTTGCTAAGTACAGCAAAATAAAGCTAGGAAAATAATAAAACTATGAAAATTCAATAAACTTTACAATCAGTCCAGTCTTATGTAGAAATATAAATATTGCAATATTTTTGGGAGCAGGTAAATTGTATCCATTGTTGCAGGTACATGTAGGTAATGAATCATAGACATCCATATGCTTTAACCTTTAAGGGCATGTAGCTATTCATTAACCATTTATCTCGCTGAATTCCCCATGTCTCATTTTCAATGCTACCATCCAGGAAAACTATTGAATATTTTGAAATTAATTTGACTGACAGTTATTGCTGCGTTAGGCAACAATGGCTTCCAATCAAATTAATTTCAGAATATTCAACAGAATAAGTTTTATATCATAAAGAATATACTTTTTCAGGGATTTGTTGGTGAAATGATTAACTAAATACACAATTAAACATGATCAACATATATTCAAAGTTAGTTAAGCTTATTTACTTTATGCATATAGTAACAGTGACTTCCTCTTACAATCAGTGGGGTTGCTCTTAGCTGGCCTACCGCCAGAAACACAGGAGAAAACTTCTTTCCAACCCACTCACCCCCAACCCCAGCCCATATACACCTCCAAATCAGCCCATGCATCTCGAAATCCGACACACCCAGCTGGTTATCATATTATATCTCCTGCCAGCCATGGATAAATAAACTGACTTAAAAGAATAACAACACTGCTGAATATTTTCACATGAACTTAGACTAACATCCATTTTGCTATCACACCACCAGCCCCCCCCCCCCCCCCCCCACCCCACCACAAACCAACCAACCATGTATAGAGTTATCACCTCTCTCAGTCGTCTAGAGGTATAATTTATCACCATTCATACCATCATTAGAACACTTATTTGAGCATGAACAGCACAAATGTCGCCATTCACATACACAATGAGCAAGCCATTTGATGCACGAATACTGGTTCCAACATGGTATGAAAGCAGTAAATAAATCATTGCACTCAATATCGTGCACAAATAAAGTGGAAATTGAATACATTCCGCCAAACAATTATTATTTAGAGGACTAATGAGGTGTAAGATAAGATTTACAGCCAGCTAGATAAGTGTTTACTTTATCACGTCAGTGGCCGCTTGACGGCCGTGCTTCCCCGTTCTAAAAATAATGACGTAATGACGTCACGAAAAATCATCCTATAGTGATATGAAAAGGGACCTCGTTCCAGATTCTCTATATACACCAGAATAGAACAGTCAGCATATCTACAAAATAGCAGAATATGTGGAGAGCTAACACTGTATTAAGGCATGTCTGCCACCACCACCACCACCACCAGCTTTGACGTAGTCAGTCAGTCAAAACAGACAGGTCGCTCTATTTTTAGATTGAGATTAGATTGAGAGGTACCCGCCTTGTAGACAGAGCATTTTAGGCGAACCCGTTTTTTCATTGTTAGTAGTTTTCAACCCACGCCCGTCTACGTAAGTGGATAACATTCTATAATAAATACACTACAAATTACCCGAATATAACGATAAAGTAGTAGAAAATCAATGTATCTATGTGTATATCGCCGTGTAAAGTTCTGAGTGGAGCGATATTAAATAAGCAGCAGGCATTTCATAAAGAGCTGCTCGTAACTTTTGCAAATGCCTCTTTTCAGATCAACAGCGTCGCGATCCCCGTTGTTTTTGTGATTGTAAATTAGGTCACCAGACGAGCTCTCGCCTATCGCCTGAAGTAGGCAGAAATCTGATTGGCTACCTCCAAACCCACTAGCCTAATGTTACTTCACATAGTGAGAAATCACAGGTCTGCAAATGCGGGCTCGAACAGCGTAGCTATGTGAGTGGACGTATGCTTGTACGATGGGGGATCAGAGGTCAAGAGAGAGAGCCGTCATTATTTTGTGAGCTGTGTGTGCGTGCGTGCGTGCGTGCGTGCGTGCGCGCGCGCGCGCGTGTGTGTGTGCTAGTTCCCAATGCTAGGGTCTAGACTCACGCCTGGCCTTCATGGTTTCTGTTGAATTCTTGTGAATTCTTGTGACGTCGGTTTGTGCATTAGCTTGTGTCTCTCTGTGTGTGTGTTGATCGTTGTCTCTCGATTTTGTCTCATGTTGCTGTTCTTGTCCAATGCTTTTCTGTTGCTCCTCATGCTTGGGCGTGGGGGATGGGGAGGGCCTAACCTGGACCTAACGGGGGTGGGGAAGGGATGGGGTAGGTGCGTGCGGTCTTATGACCTGATGTACCCAAGGGGGGGGGGGGGTGGGGTTTAGGTCAGAGACCTCGCGGCCCCTTTGGGGAGAGTGGGGAGGTTGGGGTGTGGGGTCTTTCGGGTCCTGGGACCCATTTGCTCTTCTGGCCATCATCCGAGCAGGCACCAGCGCGCACTTGTTTGATTTTGATTGATTAGGCAGCCCGTATGGTGACTGCGTCCGTCCGAGGACGAACTCGATCAGTCATCCGGGTTGCATCCCTCCATAGTCCCATCGAAAAATACGAAAGATTCTAAATCTAGCAATTTTGTTTTGATTTTGTAATCCGTATGTTGCGTGGTTCCATCCGAGGACGAATCCATTCAGCATCTGGTTTACTTTGATTATGCCGAAATTTCTTGCCTATCTAACCCTAGCTCACGTTCACACAGTGATGAGCACTGTATGACGGGACCTCAATTTAAAGTCCCATCCGAGAAGACTGTGCGTGGTGTGGTTGTTGGGGCGCCTTTTTATGCGAAATTTCTTAGCCTATGGCCATTAGGAGTGGGGATGGGTGACTAATCGCTATTATTAACGTGTTATGCTATCATTTTATTATTTTCACAGTTGAACATATATGAAAAGTGATGAAAGTCGATCGAGTGGAAGAGAACAATTCTATACACAATGTCATTATGCATATCATCACCACTAACATAACCATTATTATATGATCACAGTTAAAATGCCATCGATCGTCATTGTCATAGTCCTCATCACTATTATGTCATTGACATTATTATTAACTGACCTGGTCAGAATGGCCACGTAGGCTAATGCTAGGGAGATCGCGCGTATCTCCTCCTAGACTGATTGGCGGATTTTGGCTGAACGGATCCTATGGTGATATGCTCTAAAACTTCTACTTAGAATTTTGATTGGTAAATATTTTGTGTGAAAATGTTGGATTTTATGAAAGATTTAACATAAATTATCAAAACGCATCTTATCTCCTCCTTAGTACTGGCAGGGAGGCTATATATCGCTGCTACCCGCGTTGGGTTCAAGAGGGAAAACGTTTTATAACGTTTTGCTAAATCTGCAAACTATGACAATCTGCTGTTTTCAGATAACTTACCTCGTATAATATACAAACTGAAAACAAGCCGATTTTGTACTCGCAGAGTGCCCTGGAAAGTTTTCCCTATTGAACGCAAGGCTAACCTCATTTTATGGAAACTCATATTTCTCGCGAGGAAGTCAGAAATATACCTTTGATGATCAGCTCAGACGGGATACAGAACTCTGTTCCATAGCAGAGATCAAGTCATGTGTGGGTGAACACAGTGAATGGCGAGCCATTGTAGTCTGATGAGACTGTACGTATTAATGATGAAATTGATAAATCCAGTTTCTCAGTCAATCACATGACGTCATAATCAACGACGTCACGGGTAGGCTGACGTCACAATCAATTACGGCACGAATGACACGATTTAGTCCGTTATAAATGCGTGAAAGTCCATCAAGTTGTACCAACTGTATGTAGTTACTATCTAATAATTATTTTGTTGAATATTTTGAAGGCAATTTGAGTGGGCGCTGTTGTTGCCATGGGCAGCAGCAGCACCCAGCCAAATTAGTGTCAACATATCCAACAGCTTACCTGTATAGTGTTCTGCAAATTCAGAATCAGAGTGCAGGGATCGATTAGTCACAACACGGGTAATGTGTGGGCGGAGCATGGTTGGAGATGGGCAGGGCATAGCTAAAACTGGATGCCGACACTATATTTTGATCATTGCATTATTAGATCACCCGGTCTGAAAGGCCATGTGAGCTTATGGCATGGCGACCGTCTGTCCGCCAATCTTTTCTTTAACCGTTTAACACTCAAATATATCATGGAACATGTACATTTGCAGACCAAGAGAAGACTATTTTAAAGATTTACCACTGGAATAACTGACTTGGTTATATAGCCAGTCATTGCAGTGGTAAATCTTTAAAAATAGTTATCTCTTGTTCTGCAAATGGCCATTTCTCTTTCTCTAGGCCACCGCAGAGGCTGTATTTTGGCCAGCTTTGGCGTTAAAAGGTTAAACGATTTATCAAGAACCACTTGGCGGATTACAATTATATTTGACAGGATGCATCCTTAGGACATAGAGATCCAAGTTTCTTCAAAGAATATTGATGGTGCAAATTTGGCCGGTCCCGATCTTGGATTTTGTCCAATTTTTTGGAGATGTCTTTAAAAATCTCTTGGAGAAACCGCTTGATGGATTTATTCAAAACTCATCAAGCAGCGTCTAGGGTAACACCCTAATGCGTCGGTGGCCATCTTGGATGGCCTAGTTTTTCATGAAAATACATTCTCCCAAAACGTTGAAGGGATCGGGCCGAAATTTGGCAAATATTATTATCGGCCTTCAGGGCGGAATGCTTAGCACCTAAATTTACTGGTATAGTCACAACCAGTTAACATTTGTACTGCGAGTTGTACTTGGCAAAGCTCTATTCCTATGCAGGTT
Source organism: Chaetoderma sp. LZ-2023a (assembly GCA_034401795.1). Lineage (NCBI taxonomy): Eukaryota > Metazoa > Mollusca > Caudofoveata > Chaetodermatida > Chaetodermatidae > Chaetoderma > Chaetoderma sp. LZ-2023a. Next base: position 39,527,332 of record CM067361.1, read on the forward strand.
GCCAAATTACCAGGTAGATTCGCCGACACCGGCTTTTAAGCCCAGAAGAATGCAGATCATTCCAGTAGTACATCATATGAATGATATACATTGGTATCGGATGATAGCACGCTTATCCTGTCGATGCCGTGTATGACAGCAAACATTGCACGAGGGACTGTTCGAGCATTTGCCTCCTCTACATCCAAATTCAGCTCACATACCTCTGATGACCGACAGGCAATGCCAGTATAGCAAGGGATCGTGGTCTCTCGGGTAGTATGACTCACTCGTAGCGCTAGGCTTGGTGAGTCATGCGCTTTCTTTTTTACTGGAGGCCCAAACCCTCTTCATATCCACTGGATGTTGCATCTGCCGATTAATAGTGCGAAGTTCTATTGGTGACTTTTTTTCCCTTAGCCATCGATCAGAATCTTTTATACACTTCATCATGTATGAATCGAGCACACGATCTATTCTCTTGGCTCATTTGGATAGATTATAGACGTATTTCTACACTGCATCACAGAATATGCCGATGGTGTGAACCTCCTCGATACTGATTTTTCGAACATTTGCCATTACGTGCACAGTTATGGGGTACTGACTGTGCCTATTACACGCAGCGTACACGAATTTTCTTTATCCCATCATTTCGCCAACTCTTCGTCCATACTGCCCTTTGTTGCCTTGGTCATAAGACATTCTTTGTCAAAATAATAAGACCATGGTGCCGCATCATACTTCGGAGGTCCACCCATTGCCATTACCGTTTATCTTGCTATTTCCAGCAGTCGCTGAATCTATTTGTCTTTGTGGAGGGTTCACACTGTCCTTCTTTGCTGCAGCAATTTTGTAGATGGACATGAATGCGTTTAGTTTGGTTCTATGAATTGTAATGGGAAATCTAACCGACCTTTCAATAAATCTTTCTTTTCTCAGTCCTCCATAGGCTGACTGGCTGATACAATTGATGTTCAGTAATTGTCTTCTTATCGCTTCTTTCATTACCTCCTTTGCCTGGATGTTGAGAAGCATATGATTTTTTGTTCGAAAATGGGTTCTCATTCCTTGGAATTACTCATAAAATGGATTGACGTTTCTCCGCTCAAATTCGATTGTTGCCTTGTATAAAACCCTGCTTACTTCCAGTCATAAGATGCTGTACTTTTTCCATTCAGGTCCTAATACAATCAATTCATGATACATTAGCTCCCACATTGCTACATAATGGTTTTTTTGAGCTGCCGCTGTTGTCTGAGGAACATTTTTGGGACTTGCTGATTGGTTGCGTTATACCATTTCTGATCTCATTGCTGTGCCACGTCCTTAGGTATAGTTCACTACAACTCTTCTTTCCATGAAAGCATGGCAAAATTCTGGCGCCATCGCTGGAAGTTTCTGCATTTCCTATAAAGATAAAGAGGACCACGGAAGACAATCTTGGAAGCAGATTCAGCAGAGACTGTTAGCAAAGCTTGGATTGCGTGGGGTTCCAATGCCCAATTGCCATCATGGTCAATCGAATGAGATTTTCTAGGTGGAACATGTACGAAAGTGTTCCAATATTTAAATGTTCCACCATGTCTACTATTAATGAGTAGAAATTGGCAAAGGTCACGAAGTAATTCTTCATTGCTCCCCTGGAATCGCCTTACTAGGCCCAGATTCTAAGTGCAAGACTTGTTTGCCACATTGACTGTCATCTGCTGTAGTATACATAGCCATATTTCCATGTTGCTTGATAAATTCCCTTCATTGCAGACTACCAAATGATTCTTTAAGTAGCTGTAGACCGTTAGTAGTTATATATAGGGTGTTTCAAAACAGAACTTGGTGGGAGCTGCCGATCCATGATCTGCGGCTACAGGAGGGAAGGCGTGTTGTCAAAACAGGTCAGAACAGAGGCAGTCACATGTAACAACTATTGAATTGGCATACTTTTCATCACGCTTGAGACATGCAGTTTAACACTCTCTATGAGACAACTTTGGTGACTGGACATCACGTGAAACAGTCTTCGAACAGAATCCCCTCATGGCTGACGCGTATTCTCCTACTATGTGTCTTTATAAGCTTCATCTGACGACACCAGCATTCTGCTGTACTATGCCTAAGAGACTCGATTTTCTCTTAGGGTAAACTGTTTTCTCTGTGACCATGTCCCCTGGAATTAGATTAAATTTTCCTGCCATTTCGTTTAGACTGAAGTCTCCTTGCTCAAAGCTGGATTGAACTGTATTAGGCAGGTTACACATTGGCAATATATACACAGGTGCCCACCGAGTATAATTTGAATAGTTTGACACAAAGAGGTAGGGAATCACTTTTGCTGTCAATGTGATTGGACCAATTCCCCCTCTCTATCAGATCTCATACATTCAAACAGACTCCGAACGGCTCGTACACACTCACTCCAGTACTGGAATGTAACTGATTTGTTTCTTTCATGGACATCAAATAGCTCCATAGGTGAAAGTGGATATTCTTCAACGAGATCCTCAAGCTCCTTCATTGCTGTTAGAGGGTTTGCATCACTATCTTTCTTCAAAGAGTTGTGTGTTTCAAGTAATTGCTCCCATTATTGCTGATAGCCACTTAAGGAACTCTCCCATCCACGGGTGCATTAGAGCCTCATGGACTAGTGTAAGAGCCCTGATACATCTGCTTTGCCGCTTGTCCAGCAATATCTGGTTGGCTGTGGCTGCCGCATAGACTCCTGAATCGACTAACAAAACCCTGAGGCTACATCCACCCCACAGCTTCCATATGCAGGCTATTAAGGGACACTGTGTATGACATGATCCAAAACAAACAATGTTACAACATAACTCCTTCGGCCTTGACCACTTGGTCATCATTGCTACAGCATACAATTGTTGGTCCAGGAATTGCTCTGCTACATTTTATCTAAGGAGGTTGGCGTTTTCCTTTTCATAGCAGTGTAAAAGTAGCCATGCCACTTGTTTCCCCATCTAAGACAGGTTGGTATACAAAAGCAGTAAAAGATTCCTCCTTGTCATCAGGATTTATCATTCTCTTGAATCGAAACCAAAATGGGACAATCTGGCTGTCAATGTTGGAAAGTTTAGATATTCGAAATATATATCTTGAGAGAATGCGTAGCATTACCCAGGTCTTGTCTGTTATTGACCTTAGTTGTTTATGACCTGGTTTGACTAATTTAACAGCGTTTTTAGTATGTGGTGGCTCACCTCTGACCTCTGGTTTTTTGATTTCTTCACACTTCATTAGCTTTTCTGTTTCATCTGACAGAGGCAATGACATGTGATGCTGTTTTAACACCTTAATTTTATGCTGGACGCTCGTGATGTTCTGTTTCTTGGAACATCACCTTTGCCATCAATTGGTTCAGTGTTTATGTCAATATTATCATCACCTTCACATACTAAGTTACCACCATCATACCGTGATATTAAGCAACTGGGGACATATACACCTGCACACACCTTTTCGCCTTCTTGACTAGCCACACTCGTATCAAACCTTCTCTATTCATCATAGCTCATACACTAACCATGTGAATGGTGTCTCTCTATTAGGTTTCTAGACCCAAACGTGTTATGCATTTCTACAGCAAGTCCTACCGTGAGAGGAGTTATGGCTGGTTGACAAGATACACTCTGAAAGGGAAAATCCATTTGATGTAGCTGAGCATCCACAGTTATTGTTGAAAATATCAAATTGTCTTACCACATCAAATGAAGTTTAGTCGGTATTGTTGCAACCTGACAAATAATGATGGAGTCATTTGTACATTCGACACTTTCAGCTGGATGGGAGAAAAGCTTGTACTCTGCTATAAAGAGATCTGGGATTCTTGCATTTGATGACATGGACAAAAAGGCAGAGGTAAAAAATGCAAAAGGGAAAAACAGTTCTTATACATGTTAGTTTTGAGATGGTCTTTAGGCGTGCACTGTGTATTTCTTCGTCTAGAGATGATGTAAACATGTAAACATCCTCAGTCATCGCGTTGGCACACTATCCATGATCCATGAAGATGGAACGATGAGGAAGACCAAAAACATCAGAAATTGGAGTGAAATTGGAGCAAGTTACAGAAAAGTACAAGACCCTGCCAAATTTTTCCAAAGAACATACGTTTTTTTGTTAGGGATGCACTGTCTCAAGTATGTCTCACTGTCTATGTATGGTGACAACCAGAATACATTTTGGAGATCTTGCAAATGAATACACCAAGCAGCTTCTATCAGCCTCAGCTTCTGCCACACAATTATTGATGCCTTTAATAGATATGATGGCATGTCTATAAAAGGTTCAGAACTACTTAGAACACACACAGCGAGTGGGGATAGCTGCAAGAGAGAATTTCACGTAGCAAATGACCTGCCACTGCCAGACTGGAAGAACTTTTTGCATGTCACCTCACACAAGGTGAAACTCATTAAATTCTTAGGTAGGTACATGTTAGAGGCACGGCCAAAGAAGCTTACTTCACTCCCACATTTATTGTATTCATCTGGTTGCCTGGAAAACCCACACAATTCTATGTGTGTCAGTGCTGGTAAATTGGGAAACAGACTTGGACTAAAATCAACCGCAAGGAAGCAGACACTGGCATGATATTTCACTGTCATCAAGCAGATGGGGTGTTTGGAAATTTATGAGTCAAAGGAAGTCATCATCCAGCGCAAAGATGTAGATGTTCCGATATTGGCTATTCACCACTTTCCAATGCTGAACAACATGACCGAATTGTAGATCAAAACTGGACAAGTGGCAAAATTTGAAGACAAACGGAGGTACAGTCTTGTCCCTGATATCTGTAACAAGTTTCTTTTAGTATTCTACCAGATATTACCGGCTGTTCATGTGTTTACATGAAGGGAACAGTCACAGTGTTTAATCCTGTCAAGAAAAAAAATTCAAACAAATTCATTGCTCTAACAACCCTTTGTGGTGGAGATATACCATCTGCAACATGTGCATCATGGGTCTTATTATCGTCACTGTATGATCCGAGTTGTAAGGAAAAGAAATACCATGGAAACTTGAACGAGCTGAGAGCTAGAATGGCAAATAAAGACATAAGTATTGCCAAATTGCCAACCTGTGAAGCCAGTTTCATGGATAAGTGTAAGTGAGCAATGTTGCAAACACAGTTTGGATGCAATCCCATTTAGCAAATCACCAACTCCGTTCACCCCTGCAGCATGGGTGGAAGAAGAACTGGGAATGTATTGTGCCAGTCCAGTTTGATGGCCCTATGGTGTCTGAGATAATTGACGGTGTATTGTGTATTTGCAAATGAAGGGCTATGTGTAATGTTTCATGTATGCCCAATGTCTGGGTTGCAAAGAGATGTGCTCTTGTATGGGCAGTGAGGACTGTAAAATGAACGCACCCGTTCTAAGCCTATTCTAGCTGCAATGGATTCCTAAGAGAGAATTATACTAATAAAACATCATAAAATTAACCGTAAGTTTTTTTTCTAACTAACCAGCCAGCTAACCACATGCCTGACAATCTCACTACTCACTAGCTGTCAGTAGTAGACATGGCTCGGTAGACTCCGAAAGTGCCGTCATCAAACCGGAAGTGACGCCATCACTTCCAGGCTCTACCGGGCCACACCATTTTATGGCTCGGTAAACCCCATGGACCTGGCTCGGTAGACCTCAGAAGGGATGTCACTTCCCGGGTCTACTGGGTCATAAAATTGTATGGCCCGGTAGACCCCAGAAGTGGAAAATGATGAGTAACCTGAACGTCACTTACGGGGTCTACCGAGCCAATTAAATTGTATGGCCTGATAGACCCCAGAAGTGGCGTCACGACTTGCATGCAGTTAGAGTTGTGAGTCATAACTTTGTTATTTCCGTTCATGAAATGTTTGCATGCAGGAAGTGGTGCGGTCATCATTTCCTGTCAGAGTAAAAATCAGTGATGAAATCTGAGATAAGAGATGAGATCATTGTCTAGAGAAAGGCTGTATCTCCAGGTATATAAAATGAAAATGAAGATATAGTTATTGACTATTGATGGAATTTGACAATTTTAGACAACAAAAATGAAAAATTCTTCAAGAATATTATTTTTACTTGATACTGGTATCTTTTTACTCCTTGAATTTCTTTAATATTACAAGAAGTTGTATACAGATATTATGAAATGAAGTTTATATTATCCATATGTTTAATGTTAATTGTTTTAAGTTTTGTTAGTGGAAAGCTAAACTATTATGGATCTTATATCAAGCAAAATTGTTTTCAAAGTGATTGGTTTATTAGAAAATATTCTGTTCTTATTATCAAATGTACGTGGTCAATATTATTTGAACAGTTTCTGATCAATGTTCAAAGACATTTGAGGCTGGATCCAGGTTGTGTCATACAAGATCATCGCTGGTCTCCTTTTGGCTCAGCCGAATATAATGAGTTGTTATGAAACGCAATAATATTATCGTGTTGAATACTATAGAGATATCAGTTAGCCAGCTATACCTCTACCTATCGTCTAAAACCTGGTAATATTGTACATTAGTGCTAATCAGTAAGTGTCATCTTAATTTCCTGTTTCCTCAGTAGCTCTCTGGAGTAGGGGTAGTCCATATTTTAGATAGATAATGGAAAACCGTTGAAATTTAAACCGCATATTTTCGCAGTAATATTCGATACTCATACCTCATGACTAAACTGCGTGTATTATTGCAGTGACTTTCCATATATTTGACTCCAAAACTGTGTGACAAATCATATTTCATATTCTAATACTTTCCGCTATCTTCATATGTATATATATATATATATATATATATATATATATATATATATATATATATATATATATATATATATATATATATATATATATATATATATATATATATATATATATATATATATATATATATATATATATATATATATATATATATATATATATATATATATATATATATATATATACTAAACCAAAAATGTTTAGCAACACTGAGAATATTACTGTATAAATGTTATTTAACAAAAAAAATAAATTGATCCAAATATATTATTTAATTGATAGGTCATTTTTCAATTTGAACAACAGTCTCGTGTTACTGTAATGCTAGCATCGCGCCTTTAACACGGCATCATTCAATGGAAGGGTCCAATTTAAATAATTACACTGAGCTGTCAATACCGGTTGTGACCTCCACGTGCATTAACCACCGCCGTACATCGCTTTCTCGTGCTTCGAATTAAGCACCTGATGTCACGAAGAGGAATCGCATCCCATTCCTGGAGCAGTGCAGCTTCCAGCTCCCGCACGTTGTGACGATGTGGATGGTTCTCACGCACCATACGGCCAAGAATGCCCTACATGTGTTCGATAGGAGACAGATCCGGTGATCGTGCTGGCCAGTCCAACACCGGAACGTTGTTAGCCTCAAGGAAATCACTGGTGACCCTAGCTGAATGAGGACGGGCGTTGTCTTGCTGGAACATAAAGTCTGCATGATGCTGCATAAAAGGGATGACAACAGGGGCGACAACTTCTTCACCGTACCGTTGAGCCGTTAAATTTCCGCGAATCACAATAAGATCTGTTTTGCCATTTTCATGGATTCCAGCCCACACCATGACACTGCCGCCACCGAATCTGTCGTGCTGAATGATGTTGGCTGCATCATACCATTCTCCTAAACATCGCCAAATCCGTTGCCTACCATCCGCCACATCCACACAAAACCTCATCACGGAACAAAACATGGCTCCATTGTTGAGCACACCATCGCTGATGAGTTCTTGCCCACGCAAACCGATTCTCGATGTAACGCTCTGTAAGCGGAACAGCAACATCATGGAGTCTGTTTCGCACAGTTTGTGGATGTACTGTAGTGCCGGTAGCGGTGTGCAAATTACGGGACAGCCGCGGCGCAGTCTCAAACCTGTGACGTCGTGATGACGTCACTAAGTAGCGGTCTTCTCGTGGTGTTGTTGCTCTCGGTCTGCCAGATCGTGGTCGGTCATTAACATGTCCAGTTTCCTGCTCACGTTGGCGGAGACGGGAAATGGTTGAGGCGTAAACATTAAAATGTCGAGCAACAGCGCGAACGAGTCTTCCCATTGCTTCATGGCGCTGATTTTCGGGTAGCCCTGGGCGGCGACCCATGTTCGGTAGGGTAAATTTTAAAGCATTTTCTGTTAACCTTCGTTATCTGCTTTTGGAATATGGTGAATTTTTGCCTTCGCTACCCGCCAATGTGGGCCAGTGCATGAAAAATGCATTTTCACATGCAGTAAGCGTGCGGCCGAGAAATGCAAGAAATGATTTGCATTTTTTCATGATCAGCGAGACATTACATTGACGAAACATGACTACAAATTTGGTTATAAATGGACGCATAATGAGATGCGTGGGAGCTAGCCGACTTAATATTCAGTTCTGACATGTGAGTATATTTGAATATTGTTAAGAGCAGTTTCATAAATTGTAAAATAAATTTCTTGTCTTGTAAAATGTACACTTTTCAAGAGAAAATTCAAGTCATTACAGTGATAAATTCACCAAAAATAAGCCTCTCTTAGCATGAAGAAAAGAGATAGTTAAACTCTCTATGTATAAATGTAGGTTTAAAAAGGGTAGAAATCATAGACACACTAAATAGGGCAAGTTAACCATTTACGCGTCAAACGGGTAAACAACGGCTTCTACAGTACTCTATTTGCAGAGTAACAGAAGACTATCTTTGAGAATTTAGCACTTGAATGACTGGTTCGATAACGGAGCCGGTTATTCCAGTAGTATATTTTCAAAAATAGGCCTTTCCTGGTATGCAATTTTTCTTCAACAAATGCGCTACTTAAAAGGTTAAGCGTAATCTGTCTCAAAGAGACTTTGGTGATCTGTCAATCTATAATCGGCAGGCCAATACAGATTTAGTTGTGAGTTATACTTGTTATGTTATGTTTGTGATAGGTTTGCGTTGCGATAAAATAAAGTAACTATGTACCATCATCTTTTCCAGACTGTGACTGACGCCAAAAAATCCCCAACGCCTCTTCTTGTGGCAATGCCTAGTAAGCAACAAGTACCCATATTGAGGCAGTGTGTCAAAGAGAAGCGCCTGGTTGCTGGTTCCACTTTATTATAAGCCCAGGTGTAGCATATATTATACTTAGTCAACATACGAAAGAGATTCTTCAGCATTCGGGTGACAAACTACTGGAATGGTCTATACCTGAGTCAGTTGTCACAGCTCCTACGCTCAACACCTTCAATGGAAGACTCGGCAAGTTCTCCAAAGATCAGATGTTCAAAAACTACTTTTCCATCGAGATCGTCCGCACCCACCCACATGAACAACATGTACAAGAGGAATCAACTGAAGATATTAAAGATGAAAATGAAGATCTGCTACATGATGTTTAGCCTAATCTGCAGAAATGGACTATGCAACAATGTAACATGGGTGGTTATATTATATTTAGTCAATGAGGATAACAAGCCTATTATATTGTTTGTGTATTGTTTGGACTATAGCTACAAGATGTATGGTATCGTACTAATATACACCCCCTAATATATCTCCGCTGTATGTGGCCGTACATGCCATTCTTTAATCTCCTGCTCTGTGACGTATCATTTTAGTGGCTTTCAGTCTGCCAATCAGACTTCCTTTATTTCTTATCGAGCAATTTCATAGGCGGAAGTTGACTGATGCCAGCTCATTGTATATATCTATGACGTTTCGTGAACTTAGCGCAAACATCAAAAGCCTGCAAGCATGGTAGTGGAGGAGTGGAGTGGGCGGGTGATGCCCATGCAATAGGACATTGGGTGTCTGAATGTATCTTAGGGTGAAGGGGTGCGTAAATCAAACCTAGGTCAGTGTTTTCATGGTGTATTGAATGTAAATAAAAATATTATTAAAAATGCTTATGTTGGGTGACTGAAATTAGTTGTAATAGAAAGAGCAACAATAACAATAATTGAACATTACAGAAATTATTTATTTATATAATGATCAGTAAAAATATTTACATATTGTGATGTAGGAGTATTGAACATTTGTCAAATATTGACGTTTTCAGCGAAACCTTATCATACAGTTAATGTAAGCCGATAAGACAAAGGTTCTGATTTTGTCATCCACTCTGAAGTCTTGTATTAGTCATGCCGTTTTCGTTGAGTTGCTTGTCTGTACGAAAACTAATAACACTTATAAATACTTTGTGATAGTTCGGTTCCAGGAAGTTTCCAGGAGCTATAGCACAGTTAAACATGACGAAGATGTTAATATATCTACTATATAATTTTGTTTTTATTGTGAAACAAATATCTAAATTTGGGAAAAGATATTTCAAATGGCGAGCTGTGAAATAAATGTTACCTGTCATGAAGAGGCTGTCAGTCTAAGACGTGTTGATTGCCCGCCGATTTTTATCAATCAACCAGCCTTTGATTTACAGGTTCTTCATGGAAGATAATGCATTTGTGGCTTACAGTTTCGAACATATTTGCTAAATGTTTGTATGTTTCTTTGGCGAAAATAAACGTTTATATTGGATATACTTACAGCTTCGCTAGAGTTCCAGGAACTGAATTATTGCAGTAAGTAGATATTATGCCTGAGTGTTCCGATATTCCATCCAGATAATCTACTCGACGGAAACAGCTCAACTACCATATAGAACCTATAGTTCCTCATATAAGGGCGATTCTGACATCACACTATGCTAAAAGATTGAGAAGCAGATTTTCTATGTTTTACAGATGACAGAACGGTGTACATTTTCAAAGAAATAATTAAAAACGGTTGCTTTCTTGGACAGAAACAATTTAGAGTAACGTTATTTGCAAAATATATAGCCAGGTATCTGCTATGGGATTCTTAAACAACATGGTGTCAGGCGACCTCGATCAAGAAATGTGTGATGTACCAATGTAATTGAAATCATGCTATACAGTTTTATGCTGTTCTCATATGGGTAACTGGCATAACAAATTTAATTTAATTCCATTAAAAAGTTTCGAAGGAGATAGCTGGGGAGACAGATGGATGGACAGATTGACGGAGGCGAATGTAATATCCCCTCTTTGTTTTCCAAATGTGAAGATAATACATTATGAAAATACTAAAGATAAAGCATCGAACCAAATGCATGTATGGTTTTCAGCCAATGTCCAGATAGCTTCTGCATGTCCACTCAAAGGATGATGCCTGAGCTATTTTTAGTACCAAGGCGTTTTGATTTTACACCTGGACAGAGTTAAATTAATCTCTCCCAGTGAACGGACTATTGTTGTGACTGGAATTTAGAGACTGTCCTGGTGTGAAATGTCTATAGACTGATCACACATGCTTGAGTCTTAAAACTCAGAATTCACAATAAATTGTGTTAACCTTTTAACCCGTAAAATTCTTGTGCCTAAAGTTCAAAATATCTGTTGCATATTTTGAAACTAATCTGACGGAAACCGGTTGCTAGACAGCAACATCTCCCAGTCGAATTAGCTTCAAAATATGCAAAAGAGTATTCGTTGAATTACAAAGAATTTGTGATTTCGGTATGTGAAGGTTAAAGGGTTAATATACCATACCATCAACACGCCAGCAGCATGTTAACCCTTTAACTCTTGAAATTTTAGTCTCTCAATTCCAAGGCCTTTATACAGGAAAGCTGTTGAATAATTTGAAACTAATTTGACTGCATGCAACAGGCAGCAACATTTCTCAGTCAAATCTGTTTCGAGGTTTTCAGTAAATTATCCCTTTAATCATAAAGAATTTACTGATATGTGCAGGCCTGACAAAGCCTGGAAGAGTAAAATAACGGTAAACAGATTTTCATCACATACCCCAGGCACTAAATCTATCTTATTTTGTAAGAATTTAACTGTACTCTTCTCTTCAGTTTGAAAGCTTCTCAATACATGTTTCTCACATTGACATCATTACAGCGGGATTCCCCTTAATCAACACCCAGAGCACAACAGCTGGCTAGTAAAGTTGACAACAGGCAGTTGACCCGCATTGAGTTATTATTGAGATAAAATATACAAAATTTAAACCGTTACTATTAGTACACCATTATAACTAGATTCATTAAATCAAGTGGATAATAGTGGATATTTAAAAATTGCAATTGACTGGTTTAGATTTTACCAAAATATAGGCATACAAAGACTCCAATTGCGTTTAATTGTATCGAAAGCCCGTGACATGTCAATGCCCATTTTGTGGAAGGTCCCGTGTGTGGACATGACTACCGACACAAGCATGCGCTGAGCCCAGACAATGTCTGCGCAGCTGCGTCCACGTTTGAAGCGTCCACGTTTGAAGCGTCCACGTTTGAAGCCACTTTGACATGATCCTCACCGGATCATGTCAAAGTGGCTTCAAACGTGGAAGCAGAGCTGCGCAGACATCGATTTTGTCTCGGATGAGGCATAGAGTAACATTGGATAGGATTTTCCGTGTGCTGTTGGGGAACACAATGGGCCGCAGACTGGCTTGGGGGGGGGGGGCGGCAGGTAGCTTCTTTGGTCTGGGTAGTGCGATAAGGGTGCCTTGGCCTACAGCATCGATGGCAAGGTGGTGCGTAAAAGCTGTTTAAAAGTCACTCCATCACTCAAGCATACAGTCCCTTACTCGTGTGCTCCTCGAACCCTCTTTCCCTAGCTCATTCAGTCAATTACTCACTCACCCTCCCTATGGGACCCCAACTCCGTCCCACCCCATCAGTCCCACACACTCACTCGCTGGCTGGCTGGCTGGCTGGCTGGCTGGCTGGCTGGCTGGCTGGCTGGCTGGCTGGCTGGCTGGCTGGCTGGCTCGCCCACTCACGGCCAGTTCCACGCGTGTGTGAGTACGTGTTGCTCATCTTGTTGGTTTGTTCTTCCTTTCAGACGGAATGAATCATAAACAGATAAGATGCCTTCGGATAAACCATGTCGAATTTGTCCGTGATATGGTAGAAGTGGAAGCGGTTTGTGATTCCCTTTATGCCTCTGAGGTTTTAGTGATGGCAATGCTCGAGAGGATTGGGGTAAGACTTCACAGGTTTATGGTTGTTGTCTTAATGGCGGATTCCAGTTTCTTAGTCTATCATATGACGTCATAATGGACGGGATGACGCATAGGCAGATGTCATAACCACTTACGTCATGAATAGCGTAGCTAAGTTCGTCACAAACGTTTAATTGATGATGGACTAAACGTTGTTGTACGAATTACTATGTCTCTACTATCTACTAAACATGTTGTTGAATATTTCGAAAGTAATTTGACTGAGGGGCGCTGTTGCTGCCATAGCGCCATAGGGGCAGCAACAGCACACAGTCACAGCAACAGCACACAGTCAAATTTGTTTCAAAATGTTCAACAGCCTACCTGTATTCTTTTTTGGAGATTGAGATTCAAGGCGTGCAGGGATCGATCTATCCCAACACGGAGGAACCGTGGTTGGAGCTTAGCTAGAGATGTGTGGGGCATAGCTAAAACTGGATTCATCAATTTTTAGCTCATCTATGTGAGCTTATACAATAGCGATCTGTCTGTCTGTCTGTCGTCTGTCAACAATTGTGGCACATTTCGCCATTTGTTGATGGATTAAAACCCAATTTGGCAGATATATTCCTATTGACAATATATATTTGAGCTATGAGGATGAAGGGGCCTATGCCCATAAATAGCAGAGATACGGCCCTTGCAATATTTTCAAAGTATTGAAGCCTATGTGGAAAACACGTTTGTGGCACATTTCACCATTTATCAACGGATTAAAAGGAAATTTGGCAAATATGTTCCTTTAGGCAATATCTATTGGGATAAGAAGATAAAGTGACCCCACCCACAAATAGCAGAGTTGTGGCACTCGCTATATTTTCAAAGTATTGAAGCACATGGGGAAAATACGTTTGTGGCACGTTTTGTCATTTATCAATTGTTCAAAACCAAATTTGGCAGACATGTTCCTTTAGGCAATATCTATTTGGGTGATAAGGATGAAGTGGCCACACCCTTTTAGGCCAAAAAGGGCCATAACCATAAGGGTTCATATTAATGCGATTTTAAGTATTGAAGCCTATGTGGAAAATAGGTTTGTGGCACGTTTCGTCATTTGCCAATAGATTATAACTCAAATCGGGCGATATGCTCATTTGGGAATTATCTAGTTTGGCTACGAATATGAAGTGGCCACGCCCACAAATAGCACAGTTATGTCCCTTGCTATAATGTCCAAGCATTGAAGCCTTTGGGGATAAATACGTACGCGTGTTGCACGTTTCCTCATTTATTGATGGATTACAACTAAATTTAGTAGATATGTTCCTTTGGGCATCATCTATTGGCGCTATGAATATGAAGTGAACACGCCCTTAAACAGGGGCCATAACTCAGGTACATTGAGGTGTTTTTAAGTATTGAGCCATATGGGGAAAATACGTGTTTTCACCAATTGTTGATAGATTAAAATCAAATTTAGCAGATAATGTTCCTTCAGTCAAATATCTATTTGAACTATGGATATAAAGAGTATACATCTTTAAACAAGGTCCATAACTGTGGGGTGGTTTGTGAAGACTTGAAACTATTAAACCCTTAGATTAAAATACATTTGTTTTGTCAATTGTTGATGGATTAAAACAAATATTGAAGATATGTTCCTTCAGGCAATATCTATTCGCCCTATGAATATAAAGTAGCCAAGACTTGAAATAAAGGGCACAACTCTGGCTCTTTAAATCATTTTAAGTATTGAACCCTATGTGGAAAATAATCTGTGTCACGTTTCGTAAATTGGTAATGGACTAAAACAAGATTTTTCAGAAATGTCCCTTTAATTCACTTCAATCAAATGGCATAGTGTCAGGGATGGCTGCCCCATTGATTAATGGTACTCTTCCTGTTGGTCAATCATGCAAATATTCTAGCATTTCACCATCAAAATGTTGTTACTGTGACCACACCATTACACCTTTGGCAAATGAACTATTGAAAAATAGTGTCTGTGATATCTGCCTCATTGATCAATGTTGCTTTTACCGTCGGTAAATAATATCAATGACACCAATATTCTTGAATTTCTTCATCCACATTTTTACTGTGACCATTCACCCGTTGATTAATGTCAGCTGCTGGGTCAATAATGTCAGGGATGCTCAGCCATTGATCAATCGTACCGTTCACATAGATCAATAACGTCAATGACGCCACTATTCTTGCATTTCCTTATCCAATTTGTTTACTGTGACCATTGCGCCGTTGTAAATGCCATCTGCTGGGTCAACAATGTCCGGGATGCCCAGCCATTGATTAATCGTACCTTTCACATAGATCAATAACGTCAATGACGCCAATATTCTTGCATTTCCTCATCCATTTTTTTATTGTGACCATTGTCCCATTGGCAAATGTCATCTGATGGGTAAATAATGTAAGGGATGGCTGACCGATTGATCAATGGTTCCTTTCCCATTTATCAATAATGTCAATGACACCAATATTCTTGCATTTCCTCATGCAATTCTTTTACTGTGACCATCGTCCAGTTTGTAAATGTCATCTGCTGGGTCAATAATGTCAGAGATGGCTGCCCCATTGATCAATGATACTTTTCCCATTGGTCAATAGTATCAAGGACACCAATATTTAGGAGTAACATTATGTGATGGCGCCATCTAGACCGGCGGCAGAATTGTTTTAGGATGATAACTCTGTTACCGTTTATTGGATCACTTTGAAACTTCATAGTATGGTTGGACTAGGTATGTAGAAGAAATCTTTCGGAAATGGACAATGAAGCGAAGTCCAAGATGGTCGCCAGTCAGCGTATATGGTGGTTGGACTAGGTCTGAAGAGGAAACTCATCGAAATTGACGATAATCCAAAATCCAAGATGGCTGCCAGCCAAAGGTTTCATTTTGAAAATTGGTTTCCTGATGATAACATGACTAACCACAGTTTCGACCAGTCAGAAATTTGGTTTAAATCTTTATTTAACGCTCACTCAATTTCAATTGACGTGGCACTAGAACAGCATAAAGCAGGGTCGTCTGCATAAGATCTTAAGACACTTTCGATGTTATGTGAAATGTCGCTCATATAAATTAGGAATAAGGGAGGAGCAAGCACTGAACCTTGTGGAACTCCGGTTTCTATCTGTTTCAAAGAAGATTTGTCTTGCTTGATTAAGGCGCACCGTTGTCGTGAAGATAAATAGTAAACCAAATAAGAAATCTCCCTCCCAGTCCTTGTTCTTGTAATTTAAACATCAATCCTTTATGCCATACTCTGTCAAATGCTTTCGAGATGTCACAAAGTACGACACATGTGGATTTGTGTTCATCGATTACATTTGGAAGAATATGACACAGTTCAATTAATTGGAAGACAGTCGAATAGCCAGTCCAAACACTGGACTGGTACTTGTAGATGAGATTTTGGCTATGGAGGTGATTATATACGTGCTTGAATATTATTTTCTCCATGATTTTACCTACATTACTTAAGAGTGAAATTGGTCGGTAATTCACAGGTAATTCTCGGTCACCCTTTTTAAACAAAGCAAACACAGTAGCCGTTTCCAAAGCATTTGGAAATATTCCTGTTTCAAATGATTTGTTGAAGAGCAATGCTAATGGATACGCTATTGAATGTGCTGTTGCCGTTAGCATTTTATGGCTAATTCCATCCTTTCCAGAGGCCTTATTTAGCGCTAGGATTTGTATTACGTCTATTACTTCCGATTCCTGAATAATAATATCAGACAGAATAAAATTAGTTTTCATTTCAAGTGTGGGTAGGTGGATGGATACCTGTATCATCGACATTGGAAATAGATGTAAAAAACTATGTAAGCATGTTGCCTTTTCTAAGTCAGTCTTAGCGTATATTTAATTTCCATTACCTTCAAAAAGCAGTGGCGGGATAGTTATGATCGAGTTTCCTCTAATAAGCTGTTTCACCAATTTCCAGTGTGGACGGGGAGTATGAGTAGACAGCTCCTCTAACATTATATCTGCAGATTTTTATAAAATCATGTTTCGCCTTTTTTTCATATTATTAACTGTGTTAAGTCACTTTGCAGTTGGCTCCTCCTGGCCCCTTTCCTAAGTCAATCGATTACTCTGGTTTCACGCCTTAGGCCACCCCCCCCCCCCCCCATCGATCCATGGTGTATCATCAGTCCTAATTGTTATTACTCTATTAGGGATACATTCATCTACCATAAAAAGGAAGTTGAATGATTCACACATTTCGTTTACATCATCACAGGTTAAAAATAGAACTACCCGCGGTGAATTCGGAATTTCCCTGTTCAACTTCACAAAATTCGCCTTCTTGTATATCCAAAATTTTCTTTTACATGATTTCTTAATTTTGGTAGGTATTTTTATATATAGCATATATAGCTGAGTAATCATTATATTCCGTATATTCCTGTAGCACACCTGACTCTACTACTTCTAGATTTCCGTAAGTCAATATAGCATTAAGTAGTTTAGCACTCGTGGGCGTTACACGCATTAGCTCGCTTATCATCGTGTTCATATTATAAAAAGTAATAATATCGTTAAGACCATGTAAATTCGGATCAAGTAAATCACCGTTAAAGTCGCCTAGATTATTAATGGAATCGGTGTATCTACAGCGCTCCCAACTGCATTAGATATGTTTAACCAAGATTGGCGTGGAAATTTGGTGGTTGATAAAATAGGCCGATGATATATGCTATGTGTCCGTATTTAATTTCTATAAAATATGTTCAAGAGCTTCAATTTCGAGATCAAACCGCCTTTTATGCTTCAACATATTTGAAACATATATTACTAGCTCTCTACCACCCTCTCGGGTGCTCGCTCCTTTCTAATTGGTTCATAATAGTTTTCAAGATTAAGGTTTTCGTTCGACACTGAGTTATTCAGTTTAGTTTCAGTAAAACAAATTACGTCATAATCGCAAATAAGGTCTTCAATTCGGCAGACTTTGTTTCTCAGGCCATTTATATTTAAATGGAATATACTTATAGCAGATTCTTTCGCTGGAGTATTTTCCGGAACAGGATTGCTTTCAACATCTCCACACATTAAATTCGATATTTTACAATAAATTGTATTTAAGTTATGAAAAGGTGTAATAAACATACAGCAATAATTAATACAGCTATACGCTTAAAATGTAGTTTGATCTTGTTGCTTTCAACGTTAACTTGTATTTTGCAAATTATAGAAAATTGAGTGTAGGCTAAAAATAAGAAAATTGCTGCATAGATAAACACTGATTTTAGCATTTTTGCGTGAACACAATTTTGAGTAAAATGCATATGCGGTAAATATTGTTTTATATGATACAAGACTATGGCGACCCAGTGTTGTTGATCGTCATTACCTATCAAGTTCCAAATCTAATTAAATAACTAATATAAGAAGTTGCCATGGCTTTATATCTTAGGAGCACTATCAGTCCTCCTGTACGTCTTATAAGAATAGTGTCTCCACAAGCTCTTCTAGTCATAACGGGTTGAAAAATATCATGACAAAACCAGAATAGAAAACTGAGGAAATAAGCATTAGCATAGTAGCATAGACGAGTTAAAGGAAAGAAAGAAAGAGTTTTAAGAAAGGGTAAACATATACAGAAAGAACAAAAGTAATTTAGAAAAATACATATACATAATGAACATCAGAATGCAGAAATTGTTGCGTACTGTAGTGTATGCAGTCATCGAAATGTATTGAACAAAGTGGATGCTTACACGGACATAAGACAGCGCTTTCCGATATACATAAATAGTTAGTCTATACCTAATATATAAGCAATTACCTTTTCATTGAAATTCATGTTTTTTGATATTTTTTTTTATCAATAATAATGTTCAGATATAGACTACGGAAAGTACTGCTGTATACCTAATTCTATTCCCCGGCTCGCCGGAATACGTGTTCCTATACCCTAGGCACATCTGACCATGAAGGGAACAAACTCACCAGATGTGGTCCGGTGGGTGGAGGGGGTTGGGGTGGTGGTCATCTTCCTTGAAAATTTGTAAAGGTAGATACTTTCATGTATTCCTCGTTGACATTCAGTTGGATGTAAAATATGTTATTATACATGTGATATAGTTTACAAAGTTAAGCGTGGCATGCGCGATGTATGCCCGGAGGTGGGTGTGCAATTAAATGAAAATCACATCCCCAGCCACTTTGCTGAAACAGACGAAAGATGCGAAATTCGGAAGATTTTCAAGGAAATCTTAGATATTCAGCAACAATTGTTGCATTCTCACATATTATTTCAAAATTCATCTAGACCATTTCATGTCTGAAAGCCTTGCATCCCAATGGATAACTACAGTTTTATCTATGCCACGCCCATCTCTAGCTAAACTCCGACACGTTTTGCCTGTGTTTGCCTGTGTTGGGATCGATTGATCCATCTACTCTCTGTATCTCAATTTCCAGAAAATTGTACAGGTAAGCTGTTGAATATTTTTAACCTGTGGGTTCCGTTACGTTGTTTGTCTGTTTGTCTGTCTGTCCGCATCCATTCTCGGTTAAGTTTTTGGCTTAGCTCAACATATACCTTGGCCTAGTGTGACTAACCATTGACACATGCTTCCTTATATCAAGACGATGGAGCACAATGATATTGAGGTTATGAGCTCAAAGTTCAAGCTTACGCTGAGGTTGGTATACAACTATATTTTTACGGTGAAGTGTTTGGTGTTGCTCAATATTGCGTCTTATATGTCGGTATGACTTATTGGGGCAAACCCGGGACACATTTCTCCTTATATGATGAGGATGGAGCATAGTGAAAATAAGATCATGTGGTCAAATGTCAAGGCCATTGACCTTGCTATAAATCTCTCTCTACGTTTAAGTTTTTAGTTTAACTCAACACACCCTCTCATATCTCAGCATGGCTTCACCTATTCAGCGTACATTTGGATACACGATTCCTTCTAGCAAGGGGATGGAAGACAATGATATTAAGGTCTGAGGTCGAAATTCAAAGTCAATGTCCGGGGTATATATATCTATTTTTTATGGTTATGTTTAGGGGTTAGCTCAGCATATAGTATTATATCTCGACATGGCTTCACTTTTTGGGACTAAACTTGAACACATGATTACATATAGCAGGCTGCTGGAGCACAATGTGGTACTTAGATCAAAGTTCAAGATCAACCTCTATTTTTTCATAGTGGTTAAGTATTTGGTTTAGCTCAACATATTGTCCTATGTCACGGCATTGGTTCACACTATTTAGACTCACCTTGGGCATATGCTTCCCCATATCAAATGGGTAGATCACAATGATAATTAGATCATTGTAGCATTTCTATAAAATGCAGAGTTTAACCTTACTGTTCTTCTGTTTAGCTCATCTTGACTTTATTTCAGAAGTGTCCAAATTGTTGGCACAAAGAATTGACATACAGTTCCTTCAACCAGTACAAACAGCACAAATACATTCATACCTTTGAGGCTCCGGCCATCATGATCTGGATTGATATTTAAGAAAATACCAAAAATATTCGCTAATATCCAGTCATTGTAGTGACACCGATGCCTTGTTTTACCTGCGACGGCGGCTACTAGAATGCTTTCAATCTGTCCGTAAATTCGTTGACAAACAAGACAACACATGGAATAATAGTGAAAATTTTGCATTCCCAATTGTGAGTCTAGATTTGTATCAAGGTCACATTGACCTTGACCTCAAAGGTTTGAATGCTCCTGCTCCTAATGGTTGACTAGTTCCAATAAGTTGGTCAATTCTAAAATATAGGCCAGATGAGCTAAGAACAAGTACCCACATCTTAAAGTCTGCATTTCCTAGAAATGTTATGACGATCTTGCCCTTTGACCTCAATACATTGTCCTTCCACCGCTTGATATGGGTAAATATGTGACCAAGTTTAGTTCAACTAGGGTGAGTCAATCTTGACAAATAAGAAAATATGTTGAGTTAAACCAAAAATTTAGCAGAAAAGATTGTATGTTTATAGCACGGCCACGGTGACCTTGTCACAGGTTAGTCCCAATAGGGTTGACCACGCCTAAGATATAAGAGGATATTGTGAGCTAAACCAAATAAATAAAATAAATTGTATACCAAACTCACATTGACCTTACCCTCTGACCTCATGAAATCAATATCATTAGGCTCCAACCCATTGACATACGGAAGTATGTGTCCAAGAGGGTAAACAATCCTGCGGTATCAAACAATATTTTGAGCTAAACCAATAACTTAACCGACAAAGAGCGACTTTAATACCAAGGTCACAGTGGCCTTGGGCCTTTACCTCATGACGTCACTATTGTTCTGCTCCATCCCGTTGATATAAGGAAGCATGCGCTAACATTTAGTCAATATAGGGTGAGCCAATCCTGAGATATAGGACTTTCATTATGTTGAACTAAACCAAAATCTTAGCCATGTACGGCAGTACTTTTTCCCTTTAACAGACTTTGAAGGAACGTGTGGAGAAAGTGCGTGAACTACAACTACAGATACCGAAGCTAGGTGACGAAGCCTTTGATAAGTATTACTATGCGCTGAAGGAGTCTGGAAATAAAAGTCTGGCTGCGCGA
The DNA here is from genome assembly GCA_034401795.1 of Chaetoderma sp. LZ-2023a. Classification (NCBI taxonomy): domain Eukaryota; kingdom Metazoa; phylum Mollusca; class Caudofoveata; order Chaetodermatida; family Chaetodermatidae; genus Chaetoderma; species Chaetoderma sp. LZ-2023a. The sequence goes on from CM067361.1 coordinate 39,548,890, forward strand.
TTGGAATCATGTCTATCTGCTAATTTACCCAGGCCGCCCGAGGGACAATGTGCGGTTGGTGAGTGTTGGCTGAACACGCGCAGGGAGGTTCTGGTGAATTATCTAGATGTATCTGTTCATATCATTTAACCACTCTTGTGGAAACAGTGCCCCGGAGTACTCAAAATACTATTTATATAGCTTATAATGAGTGACCATTTAATGGATGAATCCACTTTATCGATCAATCATATGACATTATAATCAATGTTACATTTAGGATGACGTCATAATCAATTACATCATGAATGACGTAATTTAGTCCATCATAAAGACGTAATAGTCCGCCAAGTTGTATGAATTGTACATCTTTACACTTTAAAAAATAATTTGACCAATTCTAAAAAAAATCATCTAGTCAAATTAATTTCGAAATATTCAACAGCTTGCCTATATAGTTGATAATTGATATTGAGGGAATGCAGGGATCCATCGATCCCAACACAGGCAAAGCTTCGGTGGAACTTAGCTAGATATGGGACTGGCATAGCTAAAACGGGGTCAAAATGTGTCAGGCAATTCGACATTTTTTGCTCAGTGAATGTTAATTTTACGCCCAGAGAAAAATATTCCATGTAAATTTACCACTGTAATTTAGAAATGTCGCTTTCTGTTGTCCTGCAAATGGATGCTTTCAAGCTTACGACAGAGATTGTTTTCACCGGCTTGACCATTAACATATTAATGATAAGAATCCTAATTGTTGCGTAATCAGTGTCTATTTGCAGGCCAAGAGATAACTATTTTTAAATCCTAACACTGACATGACTGGCCCGCCTCTCAGTTGTAAGTTTCCAAGTTGACATTCCTCAATAGAACTGCACCGTTTTGGCCAGCTTGACCATTATGTTGTTATGTTGACATAGGAGCGGTTAACGTGTTCACTTAAATACGAATACATATATATATATATATATATATATATCTAATTGGTAAAATTGAAGCAGCCTAACAAAAACGTCCTGCACGTTGTCAGGTTAACGGCGGCTGATTGTTCTAACACTTATTCGGCGTTGGTGCAATGGAAGTTTGACGAAAAGGTTCTTTCTAGTCCTAGCACCTATTAGTCATTAGTGCTATTTATCGCCGCCTTGCTTAACCCCTCTTGTGTCAACTTGTGGTTTGGAATGGTAAAACCGGCCAATACTTCATCTGCAGTTCTCTTGAGGATTGTATATTTGCAGGCTAACAGAAGACTAGTTTTTCAAAATTTACCACTGGAATGACTGGCTCGGTTACCGAGCCAGTCATTTCAGTGAACAATTTTCAAAATAATCTTCTATTGACCTGCAAATGGACACTGACTATGCAAAGATTAGGATTTTCTTGACCTTGTACTTTTTAAACAGCCTTCATTTGCAGGACAACTTTGCATACGATGAGCAACAGCAACCCTCTTTCACTCGCTCATTCAGTCATTTACTCACTCACCCTCCCTATGGGCCCCCAACTCCCACCCACCCCATCAGTCCCACACACTCACTCGTTGGCTGGCTGGCTGGCTGGCTGGCTGGCTGGCTGGCTGGCTCGCTCGTTTCCTCACTCCCGGCCAGTTCCACGCGTGTGTGAGAACGTGTTGCTCATCTTGTTGGTTTGTTCTTCCTTTCAGACAGAATGAATTATGAACAAGAAAACTGTCTTCAGCAAAGCGATGTCGATTTTGTCCGTGATATGGTAGAAGTGGACGCGGTTTGTGATTCCCTTTTTTCCTATGATGTTTTAACGACACAAAGACGCCAGATGATTATTGTAAGACTTCACAGGTTTATGGTTGTTGTCTCAATGGCGGATTCCAGTTTCTCAGTCTATCATATGACGTCATAATGGACGGGATGACGCATAGGCAGATGTCATAATCACTTACGTCATGAATGGTGTAGCTAAGTTCGCCACAAACATTTAATTGATGGACTAAACGTTGTTGTACGAATTACTATGTCTCTTCTATTTACTAAACATGTTGTTCAATATTTCGAAAGTAATTTGACTGAGGGGCGCTGTTGCTGCCATAGGGGCAGCAACAGCACACAGTCACAGCAACAGCACACAGTCAAATTTGTTTCAAAATGTTCAACAGCCTACCTGTATTCTTTTTTGGAGATTGATATTCAAGGCGTGCAGGGATCGATCTATCCCAACACGGAGGAACCGTGGTTGGAGCTTAGCTAGAGATGGGTGGGGCATAGCTAAAACTGGATTCATCAATTTTTAGCTCATCTATGTGAGCTTATACAATAGCGCTCTGTCTGTCTGTCTGTTGTCTGTCAACAATTGTGGCACATTTCGCCATTTGTTGATGGATTAAAACCCAATTTGGCAGATATACTCCTTTTGACAATATCTATTTGAGCTATGAAGATGAAGAGGCCTATGCCCACACATAGCAGAGATACGGCCCTTGCAATATTTTCAAAGTATTGAAGCCTATGTGGGAAATACGTTTGTGGCACATTTCACCATTTATCAACAGATTAAAAGGAAATTTGGCAAATATGTTCCTTTAGGCAATATCTATTGGGCTATGAAGATAAAGTGACCCCACCCACAAATAGCAGAGTTGTGGCACTCGCTATATTTTCAAAGTATTGAAGCACATGGGGAAACTACGTTTGTGGCACGTTTTGTCATTTATCAAGTGTTCATAACCAAATTTGGCAGACATGTTCCTTTAGGCAATATCTATTTGGCCGATAAGGATGAAGTGGCCACACCCTTTTAGGCCAAAAAGGGCCATAGCCATAAGGGTTCATATTAATGCGTTTTTAAGTATTGAAGCCTATGTGGAAAATAGGTTTGTGGCACGTTTCGTCATTTACCAATAGATTATAACTCAAATCAGGAGATATGCTCATTTGGGAAATATCTAGTTGGGCTACGAATATGAAGTGGCCACGCACACAAATAGCACAGTTATGTCCCTTGCTATAATTTCCAAGCATTGAAGCCTTTGGGGATAAATACGTACGTGTGTTGCACGTTTCCTCATTTATTGATGGAGTACAACTAAATTTAGTAGATGTGTTCCTTTAGGCATCATCTATTGGAGCTATGAATATGAACTGAGCACGCCCTTAAACAGGGGCCAAAACTCAGGTACATTGAGGTGTTTTTAAGTATTGAGCCCTATGGGGAAAATAATCTGTGTCACGTTTCGTAAATTGGTAATGGACTAAAACAAGATTTTTCAGAAATGTTCCTTTAATACACTTCATTCAAATGGCATAGTGTCAGCGATGGCTGCCCCATTGATTAATGGTACTCTTCCTGTTGGTAAATCATGCCAATATTCTAGCATTTCCCCATCAAAAGTTGTTACTGTGACCACACCATTACACCTTTGGTAAATGTTAGTGTTGTGGCAAGTGAACTATTGAAAAATAGTGTCTGATATCTGCCTCATTGATCAATGTTACTTTTACCGTCGGTAAATAATATCAATGACACCAATATTCTTGTATTTCTTCATCCACATTTTTACTGTGACCATTCACCCGTTGATAAATGTCATCTGCTGGGTCAATAATGTCAGGGATGCCCAGCCATTGATCAATCGTACCTTTCACATAGGTCAATAACGTCAATGACGCCAATATTCTTGCATTTCCTCATCCAATTTGTTTACTGTGACCATTGTCCCGTTGTAAATGCCATCTGCTGGGTCAACAATGTCAGGGATTCCCGGCCATTGATCAATCGTATCTTTCACATAGATCAATAACGTCAATGACGCCAATATTCTTGCATTTCCTCATCCATTTTTTTTATTGTGACCATTGTCCCATTGGCAAATGTCATCTGATGGGTAAATAATATCAGGGATGGCTGACCCATTGATCAATGGTTCCTTTCCCATTTATCAATAATGTCAATGACACAAATATTCTTGCATTTCCTCATATTCTTTTACTGTGACCATCGTCCAGTTTGTAAATGTCATCTGCTGGATCAATAATGTCAGAGATGGCTGCCCCATTGATCAATGATACTTTTCCCATTGGTCAATAGTATCAAGGACACCGATATTTTGGAGGAACATTATGTGATGGGGCCATCTAGACAGGCGGTAGAATTGTTTTAGGATGATAACCCTGTTACCGTTTATCGGATCACTTTGAAACTTCATAGTATGGTTGGACTAGGTCTGTAGAAGAAATCTTTCGGAAATGGACAATAAAGCGAAATCCAAGATGGTCGCCAGTCACCGTATATGGTGGTTGGACTAGGTCTGAAGAGGAAACTCATCGAAATCGACGATAATCCAGAATCCAAGATGGCTTCCAGCCAAAGGTTTCATTTTGAAAATTGGTTTCCTGATGATAACATGACTAACCACTGTTTCGACCAGTCAGAAATTTGGTTTACATCTTTATTTAACGCTCTCTCAATTTCAATTGACATGGCACTAGAACAGCATAAACCAGGGTCGTCTGCATAAGATCTTAAGACACTTTCGATGTTATCTGAAATGTCGTTTATATAAATTAGGAATAAGGGAGGAGCAAGCACTGAACCTTGAGGAACTCCGGTTTCTATCTGTTTCAAAGACGATTTGTCTTGGTTGATTAAGGCGCACTGTTGTCGTGAAGATAAATACTAAACCAAATAAGAAATCTCCCTCCCAGTCCATGTTCTTGTAGTTTAAACATCAATCGTTTATGCCATACTCTGTCAAATGCTTTCAAGATGTCACAAAGTACGACACATGTGGATTTGTGTTCATCGATTACATTTGAAAGAATATGACACAGTTCAATTAATTGGAAGACAGTCGAATAGCCAGTCCGAAAACTGGACTGGTACTTGTAGATGAGATCTTGGCTATGGAGGTGATTATATACGTGCTTGGATATTATTTTCTCCATGATTTTACCTCCATTATTTAAGAGTGAATTGGTCGGTAATCCGCAGGTAATTCTCGGTCACCCTTTTTAAACAAAGCAAACACAGTAGCCGTTTCCAAAGCATTTGGAAATATTCCTGTTTCAAATGATTTGTTGAAGAGCAATGCTAATGGATACGCTATTGAATGTGCTGTTGCCGTTAGCATTTTATGGCTAATTCCATCCTTTCCAGCGGCCTTATTTAGCGCTAGTATTGGTATTACGTCTATTACTTCCGATTCCTGAATAATAATATCAACAGAATAAAATTAGTTTTCATTTCAAGTGTGGGTAGATGGATGGATACCTGTATCATCGACATAGGAAATAGATGTGAAAAACTATGTAAGCATGTTGCCTTTTCTAAGTCAGTCTTAGCGTATATTTAATTTCCATTATCTTCAAAAAGCAGTGGCGGGATAGTTATGATCGAGTTTCCTCTAATAAGCTGTTTCACCAATTTCCAGTGTGGACGGGGAGTATGAGTAGACAGCTCCTCTAACATTATATCTGCAGATTTTTATAAAATCATGTTTCGCCTTTTTTTTCATATTATTAACTGTGTTAAGTCACTTTGCAGTTGGCTCCTCCTGGCCCCTTTCCTAAGTCAATCGATTACTCTGGTTTCACGCCTTAGGCCACCCCCCCCCCCCCATCGATCCATGGTGTATCATCAGTCCTAATTGTTATTACTCTATTAGGGATACATTCATCTACCATAAAAAGGAAGTTGAATGATTCACACATTTCGTTTACATCATCACAGGTTAAAAATAGAACTACCCGCGGTGAATTCGGAATTTCCCTGTTCAACTTCACAAAATTCGCCTTCTTGTATATCCAAAATTTTCTTTTACATGATTTCTTAATTTTGGTAGGTATTTTTATATATAGCATATATAGCTGAGTAATCATTATATTCCGTATATTCCTGTAGCACACCTGACTCTACTACTTCTAGATTTCCGTAAGTCAATATAGCATTAAGTAGTTTAGCACTCGTGGGCGTTACACGCATTAGCTCGCTTATCATCGTGTTCATATTATAAAAAGTAATAATATCTTTAAGACCATGTAAATTCGGATCAAGTAAATCACCGTTAAAGTCGCCTAGATTATTAATGGAATCGGTGTATCTACAGCGCTCCCAACTGCATTAGATATGTTTAACAAAGATTGGCGTGGAAATTTGGTGGTTGATAAAATAGGCCGATGATATATGCTATGTGTCCGTATTTAATTTCTATAAAATATGTTCAAGAGCTTCAATTTCGAGATCAAACCGCCTTTTATGCTTCAACATATTTGAAACATATATTACTAGCTCTCTACCACCCCCTCGGGTGCTCGGTCCTTTCTAATTGGTTCATAATAGTTTTCAAGATTAAGGTTTTCGTTCGACACTGAGTTATTCAGTTTAGTTTCAGTAAAACAAATTACGTCATAATCGCAAATAAGGTCTTCAATTCGGCAGACTTTGTTTCTCAGGCCATTTATATTTAAATGGAATATACTTATAGCAGATTCTTTCGCTGGAGTATTTTCCGGAACAGGATTGCTTTCAACATCTCCACACATTAAATTCGATATTTTACAGTAAATTGTATTTAAGTTATGAAAAGGTGTAATAAACATACAGCAAAAATTAATACAGCTATACGCTTAAAATGTAGTTTGATCTTGTTGCTTTCAACGTTAACTTGTATTTTGCAAATTATAGAAAATTGAGTGTAGGCTAAAAATAAGAAAATTGCTGCATAGATAAACACTGATTTTAGCATTTTTGCGTGAACACAATTTTGAGTAAAATGCATATGCGGTAAATATTGTTTTATATGATACAAGACTATGGCGACCCAGTGTTGTTGATCGTCATTACCTATCAAGTTCCAAATCTAATTAAATAACTAATATAAGAAGTTGCCATGGCTTTATATCTTAGGAGCACTATCAGTCCTCCTGTACGTCTTATAGGAATAGTGTCTCCACAAGCTCTTCTAGTCATAACGGGTTGAAAAATATCATGACAAAACCAGAATAGAAAACTGAGGAAATAAGCATTAGCATAGTAGCATAGACGAATTAAAGGAAAGAAAGAAAGAGTTTTAAGAAAGGGTAAACATATACAGAAAGAACAAAAGTAATTTAGAAAAATACATATACATAATGAACATCAGAATGCAGAAATTGTTGCGTACTGTAGTGTATGCAGTCATCGAAATGTATTGAACAAAGTGGATGCTTACACGGACATAAGACAGCGCTTTCCGATATACATAAATAGTTAGTCTATACCTAATATATAAGCAATTACCTTTTCATTGAAATTCATGTTTTTTGATATTTTTTTTTATCAATAATAATGTTCAGATATAGACTACGGAAAGTACTGCTGTATACCTAATTCTATTCCCCGGCTCGCCGGAATACGTGTTCCTATACCCTAGGCACATCTGACCATGAAGGGAACACACTCACCAGATGTGGTCCGGTGGGTGGAGGGGGTTGGGGTGGTGGTCATCTTCCTTGAAAATTTGTAAAGGTAGATACTTTCATGTATTCCTCGTTGACATTCAGTTGGATGTAAAATATGTTATTATACATGTGATATAGTTTACAAAGTTAAGCGTGGCATGCGCGATGTATGCCCGGAGGTGGGTGTGCGATTAAATGAAAATCACATCCCCAGCCACTTTGCTGAAACAGACGAAAGATGCGAAATTCGGAAGATTTTCAAGGAAATCTTAGATATTCAGCAACAATTGTTGCATTCTCACATATTATTTCAAAATTCATCTAGACCATTTCATGTCTGAAAGCCTTGCATCCCAATGGATAACTACAGTTTTATCTATGCCACGCCCATCTCTAGCTAAACTCCGACACGTTTTGCCTGTGTTTGCCTGTGTTGGGATCGATTGATCCATCTACTCTCTGTATCTCAATTTCCAGAAAATTGTACAGGTAAGCTGTTGAATATTTTTAACCTGTGGGTTCCGTTACGTTGTTTGTCTGTTTGTCTGTCTGTCCGCATCCATTCTCGGTTAAGTTTTTGGCTTAGCTCAACATATACCTTGGCCTAGTGTGACTAACCATTGACACATGCTTCCTTATATCAAGACGATGGAGCACAATGATATTGAGGTTATGAGCTCAAAGTTCAAGCTTACGCTGAGGTTGGTATACAACTATATTTTTACGGTGAAGTGTTTGGTGTTGCTCAATATTGCGTCTTATATGTCGGTATGACTTGTTGGGGCAAACCCGGGACACATTTCTCCTTATATGATGAGGATGGAGCATAGTGAAAATAAGATCATGTGGTCAAATGTCAAGGCCATTGACCTTGCTATAAATCTCTCTCTACGTTTAAGTTTTTAGTTTAACTCAACACACCCTCCCATATCTCAGCATGGCTTCACCTATTCAGCGTACATTTGGATACACGATTCCTTCTAGCAAGGGGATGGAAGACAATGATCTTAAGGTCTGAGGTAGAAATTCAAAGTCAATGTCCGGGGTATATATATCTATTTTTTATGGTTATGTTTAGGGGTTAGCTCAGCATATAGTATTATATCTCGACATGGCTTCACTTTTTGGGACTAAACTTGAACACATGATTACATATAGCAGGCTGCTGGAGCACAATGTGGTACTTAGATCAAAGTTCAAGATCAACCTCTATTTTTTCATAGTGGTTAAGTATTTGGTTTAGCTCAACATATTGTCCTATGTCACGGCATTGGTTCACACTATTTAGACTCACCTTGGGCATATGCTTCCCCATATCAAGTGGGTAGATCACAATGATAATTAGATCATTGTAGCATTTCTATAAAATGCAGAGTTTAACCTTACTGTTCTTCTGTTTAGCTCATCTTGACTTTATTTCAGAAGTGTCCAAATTGTTGGCACAAAGAATTGACATACAGTTCCTTCAACCAGTACAAACAGCACAAATACATTCATACCTTTGAGGCTCCGGCCATCATGATCTGGATTGATATTTAAGAAAATACCAAAAATATTCGCTAATATCCAGTCATTGTAGTGACACCGATGCCTTGTTTTACCTGCGACGGCGGCTACTAGAATGCTTTCAATCTGTCCGTAAATTCGTTGACAAACAAGACAACACATGGAATAATAGTGAAAATTTTGCATTCCCAATTGTGAGTCTAGATTTGTATCAAGGTCACATTGACCTTGACCTCAAAGGTTTGAATGCTCCTGCTCCTAATGGTTGACTAGTTCCAATAAGTTGGTCAATTCTAAAATATAGGCCAGATGAGCTAAGAACAAGTACCCACATCTTAAAGTCTGCATTTCCTAGAAATGTTATGACGATCTTGCCCTTTGACCTCAATACATTGTCCTTCCACCGCTTGATATGGGTAAATATGTGACCAAGTTTAGTTCAACTAGGGTGAGTAAATCTTGACAAATAAGAAAATATGTTGAGTTAAACCAAAAATTTAGCAGAAAAGATTGTATGTTTATAGCACGGCCACGGTGACCTTGTCACAGGTTAGTCCCAATAGGGTTGACCACGCTTAAGATATAAGAGGATATTGTGAGATAAACCAAATAAATAAAATAAATTGTATACCAAACTCACATTGACCTTACCCTCTGACCTCATGAAATCAATATCATTAGGCTCCAACCCATTGACATACGGAAGTATGTGTCCAAGAGGGTAAACAATCCTGCGGTATCAAACAATATTTTGAGCTAAACCAATAACTTAACCGACAAAGAGCGACTTTAATACCAAGGTCACAGTGGCCTTGGGCCTTTACCTCATGACGTCACTATTGTTCTGCTCCATCCCGTTGATATAAGAAAGCATGCGCTAACATTTAGTCAATATAGGGTGAGCCAATCCTGAGATATAGGACTTTCATTATGTTGAACTAAACCAAAATCTTAGCCATGTACGGCAGTACTTTTCCCTTTAACAGACTTTGAAGGAACGTGTGGAGAAAGTGCGTGAACTACAACTACAGATACCGAAGCTAGGTGACGAAGCCTTTGATAAGTATTACTATGCGCTGAAGGAGTCTGGAAATAAAAGTCTGGCTGCGCGATTGGAATCATGTCTATCTGCTAATTTACCCAGGCCGCCCGAGGGACAATGTGCGGTTGGTGAGTGTTGGCTGAACACGCGCAGGGAGGTTCTGGTGAATTATCTAGATGTATCTGTTCATATCATTTAACCACTCTTGTGGAAACAGTGCCCCGGAGTACTCAAAATACTATTTATATAGCTTATAATGAGTGACCATTTAATGGATGAATCCACTTTATCGATCAATCATATGACATTATAATCAATGTTACATTTAGGATGACGTCATAATCAATTACATCATGAATGACGTAATTTAGTCCATCATAAAGACGTAATAGTCCGCCAAGTTGTATGAATTGTACATCTTTACACTTTAAAAAATAATTTGACCAATTCTAAAAAAAATCATCTAGTCAAATTAATTTCGAAATATTCAACAGCTTGCCTATATAGTTGATAATTGATATTGAGGGAATGCAGGGATCCATCGATCCCAACACAGGCAAAGCTTCGGTGGAACTTAGCTAGATATGGGACTGGCATAGCTAAAACGGGGTCAAAATGTGTCAGGCAATTCGACATTTTTTGCTCAGTGAATGTTAATTTTACGCCCAGAGAAAAATATTCCATGTAAATTTACCACTGTAATTTAGAAATGTCGCGTTCTGTTGTCCTGCAAATGGATGCTTTCAAGCTTACGACAGAGATTGTTTTCACCGGCTTGACCATTAACATATTAATGATAAGAATCCTAATTGTTGCGTAATCAGTGTCTATTTGCAGGCCAAGAGATAACTATTTTTAAATCCTAACACTGACATGACTGGCCCGCCTCTCAGTTGTAAGTTTCCAAGTTGACATTCCTCAATAGAACTGCACCGTTTTGGCCAGCTTGACCATTATGTTGTTATGTTGACATAGGAGCGGTTAACGTGTTCACTTAAATACGAATATATATATATATATATATATATATATATATATATATATATATATATATATATATATATATATATATATATATATATATATATATATATATATATATATATATATATATAAATATATATATATATATATCTAATTGGTAAAATTGAAGCAGCCTAACAAAAACGTCCTGCACGTTGTCAGGTTAACGGCGGCTGATTGTTCTAACACTTATTCGGCGTTGGTGCAATGGAAGTTTGACGAAAAGGTTCTTTCTAGTCCTAGCACCTATTAGTCATTAGTGCTATTTATCGCCGCCTTGCTTAACCCCTCTTGTGTCAACTTGTGGTTTGGAATGGTAAAACCGGCCAATACTTCATCTGCAGTTCTCTTGAGGATTGTATATTTGCAGGCTAACAGAAGACTAGTTTTTCAAAATTTACCACTGGAATGACTGGCTCGGTTACCGAGCCAGTCATTTCAGTGAACAATTTTCAAAATAATCTTCTATTGACCTGCAAATGGACACTGACTATGCAAAGATTAGGATTTTCTTGACCTTGTACTTTTTAAACAGCCTTCATTTGCAGGACAACTTTGCATACGATGAGCAACAGCAACCCTCTTTCACTCGCTCATTCAGTCATTTACTCACTCACCCTCCCTATGGGCCCCCAACTCCCACCCACCCCATCAGTCCCACACACTCACTCGCTGGCTGGCTGGCTGGCTGGCTGGCTGGCTCGCTCGTTTGCTCACTCCCGGCCAGTTCCACGCGTGTGTGAGAACGTGTTGCTCATCTTGTTGGTTTGTTCTTCCTTTCAGACAGAATGAATTATGAACAAGAAAACTGTCTTCAGCAAAGCGATGTCGATTTTGTCCGTGATATGGTAGAAGTGGACGCGGTTTGTGATTCCCTTTTTTCCTATGATGTTTTAACGACACAAAGACTCCAGATGATTATTGTAAGACTTCACAGGTTTATGGTTGTTGTCTCAATGGCGGATTCCAGTTTCTCAGTCTATCATATGATGTCATAATGGACGGGATGACGCATAGGCAGATGTCATAATCACTTACGTCATGAATGGTGTAGCTAAGTTCGCCACAAACATTTAATTGATGGACTAAACGTTGTTGTACGAATTACTATGTCTCTTCTATTTACTAAACATGTTGTTCAATATTTCGAAAGTAATTTGACTGAGGGGCGATGTTGCTGCCATAGGGGCAGCAACAGCACACAGTCACAGCAACAGCACACAGTCAAATTTGTTTCAAAATGTTCAACAGCCTACCTGTATTCTTTTTTGGAGATTGATATTCAAGGCGTGCAGGGATCGATCTATCCCAACACGGAGGAACCGTGGTTGGAGCTTAGCTAGAGATGGGTGGGGCATAGCTAAAACTGGATTCATCAATTTTTAGCTCATCTATGTGAGCTTATACAATAGCGATCTGTCTGTCTGTCTGTTGTCTGTCAACAATTGTGGCACATTTCGCCATTTGTTGATGGATTAAAACCCAATTTGGCAGATATACTCCTTTTGACAATATCTATTTGAGCTATGAAGATGAAGAGGCCTATGCCCACACATAGCAGAGATACGGCCCTTGCAATATTTTCAAAGTATTGAAGCCTATGTGGGAAATACGTTTGTGGCACATTTCACCATTTATCAACGGATTAAAAGGAAATTTGGCAAATATGTTCCTTTAGGCAATATCTATTGGGCTATGAAGATAAAGTGACCCCACCCACAAATAGCAGAGTTGTGGCACTCGCTATATTTTCAAAGTATTGAAGCACATGGGGAAACTACGTTTGTGGCACGTTTTGTCATTTATCAAGTGTTCAAAACCAAATTTGGCAGACATGTTCCTTTAGGCAATATCTATTTGGCCGATAAGGATGAAGTGGCCACACCCTTTTAGGCCAAAAAGGGCCATAGCCATAAGGGTTCATATTAATGCGTTTTTAAGTATTGAAGCCTATGTGGAAAATAGGTTTGTGGCACGTTTCGTCATTTACCAATAGATTATAACTCAAATCAGGAGATATGCTCATTTGGGAAATATCTAGTTGGGCTACGAATATGAAGTGGCCACGCCCACAAATAGCACAGTTATGTCCCTTGCTATAATTTCCAAGCATTGAAGCCTTTGGGGATAAATACGTACGTGTGTTGCACGTTTCCTCATTTATTGATGGATTACAACTAAATTTAGTAGATGTGTTCCTTTAGGCATCATCTATTGGAGCTATGAATATGAACTGAGCACGCCCTTAAACAGGGGCCAAAACTCAGGTACATTGAGGTGTTTTTAAGTATTGAGCCCTATGGGGAAAATAATCTGTGTCACGTTTCGTAAATTGGTAATGGACTAAAACAAGATTTTTCAGAAATGTTCCTTTAATACACTTCAATCAAATGGCATAGTTTCAGCGATGGCTGCCCCATTGATTAATGGTACTCTTCCTGTTGGTAAATCATGCCAATATTCTAGCATTTCCCCATCAAAAGTTGTTACTGTGACCACACCATTACACCTTTGGTAAATGTTAGTGTTGTGGCAAGTGAACTATTGAAAAATAGTGTCTGATATCTGCCTCATTGATCAATGTTACTTTTACCGTCGGTAAATAATATCAATGACACCAATATTCTTGTATTTCTTCATCCACATTTTTACTGTGACCATTCACCCGTTGATAAATGTCATCTGCTGGGTCAATAATGTCAGGGATGCCCAGCCATTGATCAATCGTACCTTTCACATAGGTCAATAACGTCAATGACGCCAATATTCTTGCATTTCCTCATCCAATTTGTTTACTGTGACCATTGTCCCGTTGTAAATGCCATCTGCTGGCTCAACAATGTCAGGGATGCCCGGCCATTGATCAATCGTATCTTTCACATAGATCAATAACGTCAATGACGCCAATATTCTTGCATTTCCTCATCCATTTTTTTTATTGTGACCATTGTCCCATTGGCAAATGTCATCTGATGGGTAAATAATGTCAGGGATGGCTGACCCATTGATCAATGGTTCCTTTCCCATTTATCAATAATGTCAATGACACAAATATTCTTGCATTTCCTCATCCAATTCTTTTACTGTGACCATCGTCCAGTTTGTAAATGTCATCTGCTGGGTCAATAATGTCAGAGATGGCTGCCCCATTGATCAATGATACTTTTCCCATTGGTCAATAGTATCAAGGACACCGATATTTTGGAGGAACATTATGTGATGGCGCCATCTAGACAGGCGGTAGAATTGTTTTAGGATGATAACTCTGTTACCGTTTATCGGATCACTTTGAAACTTCATAGTATGGTTGGACTAGGTCTGTAGAAGAAATCTTTCGGAAATGGACAATAAAGCGAAATCCAATATGGTCGCCAGTCACCGTATATGGTGGTTGGACTAGGTCTGAAGAGGAAACTCATCGAAATCGACGATAATCCAGAATCCAAGATGGCTTCCAGCCAAAGGTTTCATTTTGAAAATTGGTTTCCTGATGATAACATGACTAACCACTGTTTCGACCAGTCAGAAATTTGGTTTACATCTTTATTTAACGCTCTCTCAATTTCAATTGACATGGCACTAGAACAGCATAAACCAGGGTCGTCTGCATAAGATCTTAAGACACTTTCGATGTTATGTGAAATGTCGTTTATATAAATTAGGAATAAGGGAGGAGCAAGCACTGAACCTTGAGGAACTCCGGTTTCTATCTGTTTCAAAGACGATTTGTCTTGGTTGATTAAGGCGCACTGTTGTCGTGAAGATAAATACTAAACCAAATAAGAAATCTCCCTCCCAGTCCATGTTCTTGTAGTTTAAACATCAATCGTTTATGCCATACTCTGTCAAATGCTTTCAAGATGTCACAAAGTACGACACATGTGGATTTGTGTTCATCGATTACATTTGAAAGAATATGACACAGTTCAATTAATTGGAAGACAGTCGAATAGCCAGTCCGAAAACTGGACTGGTACTTGTAGATGAGATCTTGGCTATGGAGGTGATTATATACATGCTTGGATATTATTTTCTCCATGATTTTACCTCCATTATTTAAGAGTGAATTGGTCGGTAATTCGCAGGTAATTCTCGGTCACCCTTTTTAAACAAAGCAAACACAGTAGCCGTTTCCAAAGCATTTGGAAATATTCCTGTTTCAAATGATTTGTTGAAGAGCAATGCTAATGGATACGCTATTGAATGTGCTGTTGCCTTTAGCATTTTATGGCTAATTCCATCCTGTTCCAGCGCCCTTATTTAGCGCTAGTATTTGTATTACGTCTATTACTTCCGATTCCTGAATAATAATATCAACAGAATAAAATTAGTTTTCATTTCAAGTGTGGGTAGATGGATGGATACCTGTATCATCGACATAGGAAATAGATGTGAAAAACTATGTAAGCATGTTGCCTTTTCTAAGTCAGTCTTAGCGTATATTTAATTTCCATTATCTTCAAAAAGCAGTGGCGGGATAGTTATGATCGAGTTTCCTCTAATAAGCTGTTTCATTAATTTCCAGTGTGGACGGGGATTATGAGTAGACAGCTCCTCTAACATTATATCTGCAGATTTTATATAATCACGTTTTGCCTTCTTTTTCATATTATTAACTGTGTTAAGTTGCTTTGCAGTTGGCTCCTCCTGGCCCCTTTCTATGTCAATCGCTTACTCTGGTTTCACGCCCTAGGCCCCCCCCCCCCCCCGTCGATCAGTGGTTTATCATCAGTCCTAATTGTTATTACTCTATTAGGGATACATTCATCTACCATAAAAAGGAAGTTGAATGATTCACACATTTCGTTTACATCATCACAGGTTAAAAATAGAACTACCCACGGTGTATTTCCCTGTTCAACTTCACAAAATTCGCCTTCTTGTATATCCAAAATTTTCTTTTACATGATTTCTTGATTTTGGTAGGTATTTTTATATATAGCATATATAGCTGAGTAATCATTATATTCCGTATATTCCTGTAGCACACCAGACTCTACTACTTCTAGATTTCCGTAAGTCAATATAGCATTAAGTAGTTTAGCACTCGTGGGCGTTACACGCATTAGCTCGCTTATCATCGTGTTCATATTATAAAAAGTAATAATATCGTTAAGACCATGCAAATTCGGATAAAGTAAATCACCGTTAAAGTCGCCTAGATTATTAATGGAATCGGTGTATCTACAGCCCTCCCAACTGCATTAGATATGTTTAACCAAGATTGGCGTGGAAATTTGGTGGTTGATAAAATAGGCCGATGATATATGCTATGTGTCCGTATTTAATTTCTATAAAATATGTTCAAGAGCTTCAATTTCGAGATCAAACCGCCTTTTATGCTTCAACATATTTGAAACATATATTACTAGCTCTCTACCACCCCCTCGGGTGCTCGGTCCTTTCTAATTGGTTCATAATAGTTTTCAAGATTAAGGTTTTCGTTCGACACTGAGTTATTCAGTTTAGTTTCAGTAAAACAAATTACGTCATAATCGCAAATAAGGTCTTCAATTCGGCAGACTTTGTTTCTCAGGGCATTTATATTTAAATGGAATATACCTATAGCAGATTCTTTCGCTGGAGTATTTTCTGGAACATGATTGCTTTCAACATCTCCACACATTAAAGGCGATATTTTACAGTAATTTGTATTCAAGTTATGAAAAGGTGTAATAAACATACAGCAATAACTAATACAGCTATACCTTAAAATCTAGTTTGATCTTGTTGCTTTCAACGTTAACTTGTATTTTGCAAATTATAGAACATTGAGCGTAGGCTAAAAATAAGAAAATTTCTGCATAGATAAACACTGATTTTAGCATTTTTGCCTGAACACAATTTTGAGTAAAATGCATATGCGGTAAATATTGTTTTATATGATACAAGACTATGGCGACCCAGTGTTGTTGAACATCATTACCTATCAAGTTCCAAATCTAATTAAATAACCCATATAAGAAGTCGCCATGGCTTTATATCTTATGAGCACTATCAGTCCTCCTGTACGTCTTATAGGAATAGTGTCTCCACAAGCTCTCCTAGTCATAACGGGTTGAAAAATATCATGACAGAACCAGAATAGAAAACTGAGGAAATAAGCATTAGCATAGTAGCATAGACGAGTTAAAGGAAAGAAAGAAAGAGTTTTAAGAAAGTGTAAACATATACAGAAACAACGAAAGTAATTTAGAAAAATACATATACATAATGAACACCAGAACGCAGAAATTGTTGCGTACTGTAGTGTATGCAGTCATCGAAATGTATTGAACAAAGTGGATGTTTACACGGACATAAGACAGCGCTTTCCGATATACATAAATAGTTTGTCTATACCTAATATATAAGCAACTACCTTTTAATTGAATTTCATGTTTTTTGATATTTTTTTTTATCAATAATAATGTTCAGATATAGACGACGGAAAGTACTGTTGTATACCTAATTCTATTCCCCGGCTCGCCAGATTACGTGTTCGTATACCCCAGGCACATTTGACCATGAAGGGAACACACTCACTAGATGTGGTCCGGTGGGTGGCGGGGGTGGGGTTGGTGGTCATTCTCCTTGAAAATTTGTAAAGGTAGATACTTTCATGTATTCCTCGTTGACCTTCAGTTGGATGTAAAATATGTTATTATACACGTGATATAGTTTACAATGGTAAGCGTGGCATGCGCGAGTTATGCCCTGAGGTGGGTGTGCGATTAAATGAAAATAACATCCCCAGCCACTTTGCTAAACCAGGCGAAAGATGCGAAATTCAGAAGATTTCCAAGGAAATCTTAGATATTCAGCAACAATTGTTGCATTCTCACATATTATTTCAAAATTCATCTAGACCATTTCATGTCTGAAAGCCTTGCATCCCAATGGATAACTACAGTTTTATCTATGCCACCCCCATCTCTAGCTAAACTCCGACACGTTTTGCCTGTGTTTGTTTGTGTTGGGATCGATCGATCCATCTACTCTCTGTATCTCAATTTCCAGAAAACTGTACAGGTAAGCTGTTGAATATTTTTTACCTGTGGGTTCCATTACATTGTTTGTCTGTTTATCTGTCTGTCCGCGTCCATTCTCGGTTAGGTTTTTAGATTAGCTCAACATATACCTTGGCCTAGTGTGACACATGCTTCCTTATATCAAGGGGATGGAGCACAATGATATTGAGGTTATGAGCTCAAAGTTCAAGCTTACGCTGAGGTTGGTATACAAATCTATTTTTACGGTGAAGTGTTTGGTGTTGCTCAATATTGCGTCTTATATGTCGGTATGACTTTTTGGGGACAAACCCGGGACACATTCTTCCTTATATGATGAGGATGGAGCATAGTGAAAATAAAATCATGTGGTCAAATGTCAAGGCCATTGACCTTGCTATAAATCTCTCTCTACGTTTAAGTTTTTAGTTTAACTCAACACACAGTCTCATATCTCAGCATGGCTTCACCTATTCAGCGTAAATTTGGACACACGATTCCTTCTAGCAAGGGGATGGAAGACAATGCTATTGAGGTCTGAGGTCGAAATTCAAAGTCAATGTCCAGGGTATAAATCTCTATTTTTTATGGTTATCTTTAGGAGTTAGCTCAGCATATAGTATTATATCTCGACATGGCTTCACTTTTTGGGACTAAACTTGAACACATGATTACATATAGCAGGCTGCTGGAGCACAATGTGGTACTTAGATCAAAGTTTAAGATCAACCTCTATTTTTTCATAGTGGTTAAGTATTTGGTTTAGCTCAACATATTGTCCTATGTCACGGCATTGGTTCACACTATTTAGACTCACCTTGGGCATATGCTTCCCCATATCAAGTGGGTAGATCACAATGATAATTAGATCATTATAGCATTTGTATACAATGCAGAGTTTAACCTTACTGTTCTTCTGTTTAGCTCATCTTGACTTTATTTCAGATGTGTCCAAACTGTTGGCACTAAGAATTGGCATACAGTTCCTTCAACCAGTACAAACAGCACAAATACATTCATACCTTTGAGGCTCCGGCCATCATGATCTGGATTGATATTTAAGAAAATACCAAAAATATTCGCTAATATCCAGTCATTGTAATAACACCGATGCCTTGTTTTACCTGCAGCGGCGGCTACTAGAATGCTTTCAATCTGTCTGTAAATTCTTTGACAAACAAGACATCAGAGAGAATAATAGCGAAAATCTTGAAATTTTGCATTCCCAATTGTGAGTCTAGATTTGTATCAAGTTCACATTGACCTTGACCTCAAAGGTTTGAATGCTCCTGCTCCTAATGGTTGACTAGTTCCAATAAGTTGGTCAATTCTAAAATATAGGCCACATGAGCTAAGAACAAGTACCCACATCTTAAAGTCTGCATTTCCTAGAAATGTTACGACGATCTTGCCCTTTGACCTCAATACATTGTCCTTCATCCGCTTGATATGGGTAAATATGTGACCAAGTTTAGTTCAACTAGGGTGAGTCAATCTTGACAAATAAGACAATATGTTGAGTTAAACCAAAAATTTAGCAGAAAAGATTGTATGTTTATAGCACGGCCACGGTGACCTTGTCAAAGGTTAGTCCCAATAGGGTTGACCACGCCTAAGAGAAAGATATAAGAGGATATTGTGAGCTAAACCAAATAAATAAAATATATTTTATACCAAACTCACATTGACCTTAACCTCTGACCTCATGACATCAATATCATTCGGCTCAAACCCCTGGGCATAGGGAAGTATGTGTCCAGAGGGTAAAAAATCCTGCGGTATAAAACAATATTTTGAGCTAAACCAATAACTTAACCGACAAAGAGCGACTTTAATACCAAGGTCACAGTGGCCTTGGGCCTTTACCTCATGACGTCACTATTGTTCTGCTCCATCCCGTTGATATAAGGAAGCATGTGCCAACATTTAGTCAATATAGGGTGAGCCAATCCTGAGATATAGGACGATAATTATGTTGAGCTAAACCAAAATCTTAGCCATGTACGGCAGTACTTTTTCCCTTTAACAGACTTTGAAGGAACGTGTGGAGAAAGTGCGTGCACTACAACTACTGATACCGAAGCTAGGTGACGAAGTCTTTGATAAGTATTACTATGCGCTGAAGGAGTCTGGAAATAAAAGTGTGGCTGCGCGATTGGTATCATGTCTATCTGCTAATTTACGCAGGCCGCCCGAGGGACAGCCTGCGGTTGGTGAGTGTTGGCTGAACACGCTCAGGGAGGTTCTGGTGAATTATCTAGATGTATCTGTTCATATCATTTAACCACTCTTGTGGAAACAGTGCCCCCGGAGTGCTCAAAATACTATTTATATAGCTTATAATGAGTGACCATTTAATGGATGAATCCACTTTATCGATCAATCATATGACATTATAATCAATGTTTAGGATGACGTCATAATCAATTACATCATGAATGACGTAATTTAGTCTATCATAAAGACGTAATAGTCCGCCAAGTTGTACGACTTGTATATCTTTACTCTTTAATAAAAAATTTGACCAATTCTAAAAAAAATCGTCTAGTCAAATTAATTTCGAAATATTCAACAGCTTGCCTATATAGTTGATAATTGATATTGAGGGAGTGCAGGGATCCATCGATCCCAACACAGGCAAAGCTTCGGTGGAACTTAGCTAGATATGGGACTGGCATAGCTAAAACGGGGTCAAAATGTGTCAGGCAATTTGACATTTTTTGCTCAGTGAATGTTCATTTTACACCCAGAGAAAAATCTTTCTTGTAAATTTACCACTGTAATTTAGAAATGTCGCTTTCTGTTGTCCTGCAAATGGATGCTTTCAAGCTTACTACAGAGTTTGTTTTGGCCAGCTTGACCATTAACATGTTAATGATAAGAATCCTAATTGTTGCGTAATCAGTGTCTATTTGCAGGCCAAGAGATAACTATTTTTAAATCTTAACACTGACATGACTGGCCCGCCTATCAGTTGTAAGTTTGCAAGTTGACATTCCTCAATAGAACTGCACCGTTTTGGCCAGCTTGACCATTATGTTGTTATGTTGACAAAGGAGCGGTAAACGTGTTCACTTAAATACGAATATATATATATATATATATATATATATATATATATATATATATATATATATATATATATATATATATATATATATATATATATATATATATATATATATATATTTATATATATATATATATCTATATTATATATATATATATATATATATATATATATATCTAATTGGTAAAATTGAAGCAGCCTAACAAAAACGTCCTGCACGTTGTCAGGTTAACGGCGGCTGATTGTTCTAACACTTATTCGGCGTTGGTGCAATGGAAGTTTGGCGAAAAAGTTTTATTTCAGTCTATTGTTGGTAACTTCCCCAGCTTTTACACTGAACCCATTTATACTCCTGGGTGGAGAGAGGCAAGGAGCGAAGGAGATTGCCCATGTTTCCAACGACCGTGAGATAGTACACAGCTCAGGTGCGAACCATGTTCTCCGTTTAAGAAGTCCTTGGTGCTAGTCACAAAACAAAGCTGCCTCTAACTAAGAAACAGTAGCAGATACGGCTCGTTATATACTTTATGGTGACCAATCAAAAGTCACCACCGCAGATATTACCAATCAACGTACGGCTACGTGGGAGGAATAGCAGGCTGAAAGCGCGCCACGCTACCTCCCCCCTTCATCCTGCTGGCACATGCGCGATGCTAGTCTGCACCAACTGAGAAGAATTATATTACCAGATTTTTATTTACTGGTATCTCATATCTCAGCCATTCCTTGACCGATTATAATTCTGTAAATGGATTCGTGTTTCCCACCGAATCCTGGTTATGATTCACCCCAAGATGACGCAAAAGGGTCTTGTATTACTGTGTTTGGACATACAGACGATTAAAAGATGCAATTCCCCCACACTGTCTATGCAGCGTGGGTAGGCTATAGTAGTTATGCCGAGCGGTAGGCGCCCACTTTGATTGGTGGAAAGCTTTGTGACGTCACACAGCTTTCCCACGCCCACTTCCATATATGGGCATGGGCGGAATCTCAGTTAAATATGCTAATGAAGTGACGTCACAAAGCTCTCCACAAATCAAAGATGGGCGCCTACCACTCAGCGTTGGTTAGTATTTTGGGGGTAGGGGCAGTCCTGATGTATCTATCCCCACCCCTCCCGCCCATATACCTTCCACCATCAAAAATTGATGGTTTTTGGTAACTACAGCTTACTAACATTCTGGGTAAAGTTTGCATTCGTAAAATCCAATTGATAGCTGAAAAGAATAACTGAAATAGAATGTAACATGATATGATTAAGACTTTATTAAGTAAAAGATGTATAGTGAAATTCTGTGAAGTAGAATCCTAGTTGAAGAGATATTCAGTAGTGAACTCGTATAGCTCTAAATCACGAAGTGTTCACTCTGAGTTCTGATGATCAAGTGATTTGAAAAAGCAAAGTCCCTCTTATATATTAGGCTGAGCTGTCAATCAAAATCATGCTTGAATTTAATTGGTCGAGCAGTAAGCGCCCTTAATGATTGGCTAAGGCAAAATGACCTACATTCGTGCTTGAATTTGATTGGACGAGCGGTAGGCGCCCCTAATGATTGGCTGAGGGGAAATGAGCAGGGGAAAGTATGATTAATGGTCTGTTGTAACTGCACTAAGAAACCTTAGCTGTACTTAAAAGTACACTCGCACTCATGAGTACAGAAATGGGCGGGAAAGCTATGGATTGGTTAAGGAGAAATGAGTGGGAAAGCTTGTGATTGGGTAAGGGGAAATGAGCGGGAGAGGTATGATTAAAGACCTAGAATCATGTTTGAATTTGATTCGATGAGCGGTAGGCGCCGCTAACGATTGGCTAAGGAGAAATGACCCACATTCGTGCTTGAATTTTATTGGATGAGCGGTAGGCACCCCTAACGATTGGCTAGGGAGAAATGAGGGAAAATTATAATTAATGGTGTATTTTGTATATTTTGTAACGGAAAACTATAAAAAGAGGAAAAATTTCTGACAAAACATCGAACTCTACCTCAAAATATCTCAAAGTATTTTGAAGATAATTTAACTTAGTAACTTTCCAATGGACACTTCTTATTTTGCTGGTTGTTCTTCTATCTATCTTGGGCGTGCAAGATATATTCGTGTAATAAAAGTACATGGCGAAAATGTGGTTGACATTAGACAGTCTAGTGGAATACGAGGTTATCCTACGAAACGTGGATTATATTTAACTGCAGAGCATTTGAAAAGGTTTTCTGCTAAGATTTTTACATTTGAAGAAGTCGTTCGGCATGTACGTATCAAAGTCGGTGTTGAAGAGACTCAGTACACCTATGAACTTGAACCTGGCTGTAAAGTTAGCATCTCGTCGAAATATCGTTGTGTCGATATGAGACGATTCTTTCAACCACCTACATCGCAGGTTGAAAAACCTACTAGACGTGGAATATATTTAACAGATCACGAGTGGGATATTCTTAAGAATAATATCTGGGTGATAGAGTCAGAACTTGAACAGCATATTTGAAAACAATGGCTCAAAAGTTACTTGACTTACACGAGGATCTTTTATCTGTTAGATCACTACCAACCCGTGGGAATGCAGAACCGGGTATAGCCATATATACAAATGAGAATGTAATGGGGAATCGACTTCAACCTAGAATAGTGATGGATTTAAAGCAATGGAACTCTGTGGTTCACATTCTTCGAGAAGGAAAAATAGTTAATTGTCTTTTCATCGAGAATGATTATCATTTATCTTTAACTGAGACTGAACTTAAAATCACAATAATACCGCTTGTGAAAAAACTAAAAAAGATGTTTGAGCACACATTTTCACGCAAGTTATTGAAGAATGTTTTAGGAATTAGAATGCCAGTGGATCTTAATGAGTCTGCTGTGACTGGTGAGCGTGATGAGGCTGCTGAGCAAATACATGAGGAGATAACGATTCATGATACAATACTTCCTATGGATTGTGGTAGTGTAAGTAATACATAGGACGCAATTGATTTGCTATTTACCGAGAACGGTAGCATACAACAGTCTGATTTCGTTATACCAGACCATAATTCGGTGAATAGTGTGGGAGATGAACAACCCAACCCATTAAATACGGATTTAGATACCAAGTGCCCTTTATGTAAGGAGAGTGTTCTTTTCGAAAACGGTGAGGGTAATGTGTTCTGGCATTATTGCCCTGACAAAGAGGAGAAGGAGATTATTGTATGATCCTTTGCAAGTATTCTCTCTGATGAGATTTCAGTTCAGATTCGTAAGAACTGTTATGGCTGTGCATATAACAGACCTAGTCAGCGTGAACACACATGTTGTGGGATAACCTATAACTTCAGACCAATCGATTTCATTCAGGAGTATAGTGATTTAGCAATAGAAAATTTATCAGCCGATGTATTTTCATCTCATTTCATTTTAAATCCAGACTTGTTTAGACAGAAAGATGAACTCTTTAGACGTTGTAAAACCGATTGGTTGAACTAAGTTATCGAAGAGACATAAAATCCGTAGGAGTACATTATAATTTCACCATCTTGATTATTATATTAATTATTATATTAATTATTACACTGATTATTACATTCATTTCGCATTGCTAATCGACTCCTTTTTTGTTATATTACTGATTATATATTACTGATTTTGAATATTACTGATTATATATTACTGATTTTGAATATTACTGATTATATATTACTGATTCTGAATATTAAAACAAGTATATATCCAACAATTGTCTTTATGATTATTTATTATAAGAAAGAGTTTCAAGGAAGAAGAGAAGTAGTGGAGAGAGAGAGAGAGAGAGAGAGAGAGAGAGAGAGTGAGAGAGAGAGAGAGAGAGAGAGAATAATGCTCCAATTCACTCATCCTGCAACTATAATACTTGTGGGTCCAACTCGGTCAGGGAAGACAGAGCTGGTTAAACAACTGATCAATAAAAAACATCTCCTATTCTATCCCTGTCCTACCCGGGTAATTTGGTGTTATGGAGCTTGGCAGGACAGTTACATGTCACTTCGAAATGATGTTGAATTTCAAGAAGGTTTTAACTTTGACCTTGATCGAGTAACTCCTACACTTATTGTTATTGATGATTTAATAGAAAGTGTTGATGAACGAGTTACAAAACTTTTTACTAAGCATTCCCACCATGAAAACTGTAGTGTTATTCATATCGTCCAAAATCTATTCCATAAAGGTCGAGAACATAGGGATATCTCGATTAACTGTCACTGTCTCATACTCTTTAAGAACCCATGTGACATATCAAGTATAAGTGTTCTTGCTAGACAGATGTTTCCAGGAAATGGTAATTTTTACAAGAGGTTTATAAGGACGCAACTGAACAGCCCTTCTCATTTCTACTTATAGACTTGAAACAGAACACCCCAGATACTCTAAGATTAAGAAGCAAGATTCTACCACACGAGACTTGTATTATTTATAGACAGAAGAAGAAGAAGAAGAATGGGTAGAAAGAATATGATGAAATACAAGGCGATTTTTAAAAAAAATGGCCAAGTCATCTCCATCTGTCAGGAGAATAATGATAAGAAACGCTGATAAAGTGTTAATTAAAGCCATTTGTGAGTGTTGTCTGAACGTGCTACATGGTAACATTAAACTCTCCAGCAGAAACCATAAAAAATTAGCAAAATACAAGTCGGAGTTACGTCGTTTAAGTAATAAAAGACTAGGTCTTCAAAAGAGACGCAGCATTTTACAAAAAGGTAGATTCCTGGAAAGTCTTTTAGGTGCAATTCTTCCGACAATTGGAGAAATCTTTTACTGGGTTAAAAAATATGGAGTCAGTACAGAAGATGGCAGTTGTTCCTTATGAACTACTTGACAGTCTACATACAGAGTCGAAAATAAACCTAATGAATACCAATCCATATATACGTAAAGCTGTAGGTTTAGATGATGAAATTAGAAGAATCATAGCTAGAAATGATATTCAGGCGTCATCGAAAGCTGATCTCTACTCAGGGGCACTTCAGAAATTTAGAATGTTCCATGAACAGTCAGGGGTTGCTATGTGAAATCAACCAGTATCAGTTGATTATTCCAATCCAAATTACAACAACAGGTTATCAGGTGGAGATACTAGTGACAGTGTAAAACAGGAATCTCAGATGAGGTTATTCTAGAGTCTTCACGTCTATTATCTAAAAGATCACGTGATAAAGGGGAGCGATTAATTAAATTCCTTCAGAAAACTGGTGGGATTCAAGTTGATAAGAATAACCAAGTCTCAATTAATGGGGAATTTTTCCCAGGTAGCAACTTTGTCGATCTCATAGCATGCGTGTCAAACTCAGGATATCAACCAGGTAAACATTCATCAAGACGTTCTGATGATCGAGTGAATAGGGTATTTAATGATTTTTTTACGATCTGTAAATGTACCACATCAGGTGATTGGGAATGTAGAAAGTTGGAATGATATTTTAGACCAGAACATTGGACATAGAAGTCGAGCTCGAGAAAAACCTTCTCATAGAAAGCCAGCAAGTCCCTCACCCGAACCATATACAAGACAAGTGAAATCAAAGCAATCCCCTAGAAAGCTTCGATCTAGACCTCTATCATGGTTAAGTCTCTAACAAGGTCTACAATGCTGGATAGAAATATATCGAAAAAACTTTCTAAGAGATATTATAACACAAAATATCCAGCTAGTTTTAGTGGTGTTGAAAAGATATTCAAGTATTTTAAAGGGACGATTTCACATGGCCGAATTCAAGAATGGTTATCTAGTCAGAGAGCATACACTCTACACAAACCAAGGAGAGTGAGATTTGAACATGACAGAACTAAAGTGTCAGTCGTTTATCAGCTCTGGCAAATTGATCTCAGTAACATGGTTTCACTCAGTAAAGAAAATGACAATACAAGATACTTGCTTTTTGTCATTGATGTTTTTTCAAAATTTCTATGGCTTATACCTTTAACTTCGAAAACAGGGAATTCTATTATCAATGGAGTTAAATCGCTACTTATTTCAACCAAAAGACGCCCGAGATCAGTACAAACAGATAAAGGTGGGGAATTTGTAAACTATGGTCATAAATCACATCTAAAAGAAAATGGAATTCACTTCTATACCTCTCAGAATGAGGCTCATGCAGCAGTAGTGGAAAGGGTACAGAGAACATTAAAAAATAAGATCCGGAGGTATATCACATATAAAGGAAGTTTACGTTATATTGATGCTTTACCTGATATAGTTAAAGGTAACAATAAATCATATCATAGTAGTATAAAAATGAAACCTATTAACGCCACAAGACGAGCTGAGTTTCAGATATGGCGAAATTTATTCAGAGAAAATAAGTCAAAGAGAAAGAGGAAAATAAAAGTTTTTAAAGCAGGAGAGAAAGTTAGAATTTCAGAATTAAAAACACCTTTTAAAAAAGGCTTTCAACCAGCTTGGTCTGAGGAAATTTTCTATATAAAAGAGAAAGTACCTTTAAGGGCTAATAGTTATAAACTAATTGATTACGATAATGATCCGAAAATCAGTACGTTTTACTCTGAAGAACTTCAAAAAGTTAAAAGTGAAAATGGTGAGAACCCCCTATACATGATAGAAAAGATTATTAAGACTAAACGAGAGAAAGGGAAGAAACAATACTTTGTCAAATGGTTGGGATTCCCTAAGAAGTTTAACTCATGGGTGACTGAATTTCATAATAGAAAGTAAAGAAATGGATGAGAATCAGTCTGTAAGAGGCACTAGACTCTGGAATCTATGTGGTGAGAGAGTATCAAGGGAAGAGATTATGTATATAGTACATGTGGGGGTAATTTACATTGTTATCATTACGTGTATATTAAACCTCAGTTTACATAATGAGGATAAAGGAATTTGGATCTCACTATGTTCAGGGTGTCTGGGATATATTTTACCTGCACCTACTATCAAAGCCATTAAAAGAGTTTCAGCTACAGCAGCTACAACACCCGTTTGAAAAAAATGGAGAGTAACCATTTCTACATTACACTGCCAAGTAATTCATATATGAATTACTTTCCTGCCAACTCAGTTGCCATGTTTACTACAAAACTCCCATTGAACTTGGATTTATCAGGTTCATGGGAGGTAGGTTTAGTTGGAATTCAGTACCAAAGATCATGGTTAACCCTTGAAAAGGATGCTCAAGTGAAATTTACTTCACCAGCTAACAAAAAATGGAGATTTCGCATAGTACGAAAAGGGTTTTACACAATTAAAGAACTCATTAATCAACTTAAGCGTGACGTGAAAGTACAGCTTACTGAATTTGTTGAAAACATTCAGTTCATGTATAATGAAGATAAAGGTTTGAGAATTTCTTTAATGATTATACCTGGATATTCAGTTAAGTTTGATCCCCAATTAGTTCAGCTGTTTGGATTCAAGACAAAAACGATGAATGGTACAAAACGGCGGGTGTTTTTCGTTATTCTGGGGAATCAACTACCAGAGCATTACTTTGCGTTTATTCTGACATCGTTCAACCAAACAGTATTGGTGATACCATAGCACCCCTATTACAGGTCTTACACCAGTGAAGAAATCTGCTTTAATAGAGCGTGAGTTTGTAAACGTACATTATCTTCCTGTTGCCAAAACATCAATCGACACTATTAAAATCAAGCTAACCCAATTCATATGGGAAGCTTATTCCATTTAAGAGTGGTAAATCAGTCATAAAACTACATTTTAGACAAATTAAAAGTTAGTTTTACTTTAACCGTTGAATTGATAACATCAGAAAAACAGCAGATAGAATGAGACCCGTCTATAAACCTGATAAAATGGTATTACGTAACTATTACATAACCCAGGCTGGACTCGGGATACCTGTTTTCGTGGGTGGTCATCATCAAAGAGGCCATGGGTTAGGTAACATTTTTGGGAGTTTAATGCGCTCTGCTATACCACTTTTAGGAAAGATGGGAAGAGGTATAGGTAAACAAGCGTTATCGGCAGGTGTTGGTTTAGCCAGTGATGTATTGGCAGGAAAGGATTTAAAATCTTCTGCTAAGTCACGAGCATTATCAGCTGGAAAAGCCTTAATTCCTGAAACAATTACAGGGTTATGCGATCGACTATGTGTTTAAAAAGACAAAGTCTCGAAGATAGAGCATCAAACTAATGAAAAGATCGAATAAACACGGAGGTGTTAAAAGAGTCAGAAGGAATACAGTAACCGGGGCAGCGGATATTTTCTCATAATGGATTCTAGAGCTTGTCTTTGCACAAAATCAGAACTCGACTTGTTTACTGTTACACCTGTTTTAGCTACTATGGAAGAGGGTTCATGGCAGCTTCACCAGCCAGTGAATACCATTTCAAACTCCAACTCAGCCCCATTAGAGTTTTTTTTTATCTCAGGGAATGGACAAGATTATTTAGATTTATCTCAGCGTTACCTTACTGTAAAAGTTAGAGTACGGAAAGTTGAGGATGGGCGTGATTGTGATGTTGCTGAGGGGGATCAGCTTGCCCCTGTGAATTTACTACTTCATTCATTATTTTCACAAGTACATGTCTTTTTAAATGGTCAGCGTATATCGGATGCACATGATACCTATCCATACAGAGCTTTTATTCAGACGATTTTCTCATACTCGTCTGATGCATTATATTCTCAATTATCTGCAGCTTTATGGGCAAAAGATATGGAAGGTCAGCATGATTCTCTGACAGAAGCAAATGCGGGCTTTACTGAACGGGAAAAAAGATGCACTAATAGTAAAGCAATTGAATTAGCAGGGAGAATACATTCTGATATATTTATGCAAGATCGTTATATACCTAATGTGGTCTCGTTAAGACTCAGACTACAAAGAAGTAGTGACGAGTTTGTTCTCATGAAAACTGGGGATAAGGAGTTTAAAGTGGTGATTGATGATGCCACATTCTGTGTTAGAAAAGTGAGACCAACACCAGAGTTGCTAACTGCACATGCTGCGGCATTATTGAAGACACCCGCAAAATACCCAATTAAAAGGGTTGTAGTGAAAAGTTTCACAATTCCTGCAACATCATTATCGTTTAATGCTGATAATACACTAATTGGACCTCTACCTAGTTGTTGTCTTGTCGGAATCGTTAGCAATGCTGCCTATAATGGTGACTTTTAAAAAAACCCATATGCCTTCAATCATAATGACATTTCATACTTTGCTTGTTATTTAAATGGTAATCAAGTTTCATCAGAGGCATTAACCCCCGACTTCAGCGCAGGAAATTATATAAGATCATATCTAACATTATTTGATGGCACTGGATCGTTATTCAGTGATACTGGCCCGCTGATTAATATTGCAGAATACGCAAAGGGCTACTGTTTCTTCGGTCAAGACTTCACAGCTGACTTAACAGCTGGAGAAAATACATATCCAACAAAGCAAGGGAATCTACATCTACAGTTCAACTTTAAAACAGCATTACCTGAGACTATGAATGTAATTTTATATGCTGAATATGATAATCTGATTGAAATAGATTATGCAAGAAATGTAACAATTGATTATTAATTGAAGAGAGATGCTGTACACATCAGATTTACGTTTTCTACTAGCTAAAGACAAAGCTGCAAAAACAATGTTCCGTGGAGTGTATGCTAAGGACAGAATTCTGAAAAGGGTTAAAAGACCCGGTTTCTTAATCATTAATACAGAAAAACATTCACACTCTGGTGAGCATTGGGTTGTCATGTTCTTACGGGAGAGATCGCGAAAAGTTACAAATGAATTCTTCGACTCATTCAGGCGACCACCTTGGAGAGAACTTGTAGCAACTACTGTACATAAGAATTGTCTTTATAATGACGAGATTGTACAGGACATATTCTCGACAAAGTGTGGTGAATTCTGCATATATTATATTATACACCGCTCGAGAGGCGTTTCATTAAAAAATATATTAGAGATGTTAAAAAATACTGAGCTCAATGATGGAATTGTAACGGAATGTTAAAAAAATCTCTTCAATAAAAAGTAATCATTCTTGTAAAAAATATGAATCCGTTTTCCAGCTTTTCAATACATTTCAACATAAGGAAGATAATTCCGCCCACCTATATATATATATATATATATATATATATATATATATATATATATATATATATATATATATATATATATATATATATATATATATATATATATATCATAACAGAGTTCTCTCCCATGTATGTAATCCCCATACCCGCCTAATATAATGTGCTAGGTTACAGAGCCTCTAGCGTGTCTGATAAGATTCTGCTGTTTCAATGAGAGCAGTGCTTGTACGCTTTACTGGGTCAAAGAATCATCAACTCATGCTAGCTATGAGTGAGAGCAATAACTAGCCTATGTCGGCTATACAGCTTCTCTTGTTTATTAACCATTCAAGTGTTGAGTTTTTACAGATGACATATTTCGATGGTTACATCTCCGGGCGTGCTGAATATTTTGAAAATAATTTGACTGAGAGATGTCGGCGGCTAAGTCCGCAGAAACTTTCAATCGAATTGTTTTCAAAATATTCAGCGGATCCAGAGTTACTACCCATTGAAATAATTGTCTGTTGGTTTGTAGCAATGAGACCCAGTTGACTGGGATGTGGTGGGAGTAATAGATGATAGAGCCGAAAGCCAGAGTAACTGATATAACTCTTACTACTGGCTGTCTATAATACTACAATTACCAGATCCGTTACGATAATGAAAAGTGTATTAAAGCCGAAATGCTGAAAATCACTATTATCATACTAGAAAATTCTCTCTCCTAATAGAGATTTTCAGCTAAACTGTAATAAACTTTAAATTTTCAAAGCCTCTTTAGCTGAAAAGGGTGTTGACCTTGAACGGGGAGTGAAATACATATGTTCCCGCTTGAAGCAAGGGGTTGGTTAGAAAAAAACCCGACCGAGAACTGTACATTTTCATATTAATATTCTTGCTCTGTAAGCCAAGTGAAATTCACTTTATTAATTCAGTACAGTATATACAGTTTTAAATATTGTTGATGATTACATTGAATTACATCAAAGTTAAGAAAAGTAAGTTAGGATATCGTAATGAGAGCGTGATGTTTTAAAAATCTAATATCACAAGTGAAACACTAGTACGTTCAAG
The DNA here is from genome assembly GCA_034401795.1 of Chaetoderma sp. LZ-2023a. Classification (NCBI taxonomy): domain Eukaryota; kingdom Metazoa; phylum Mollusca; class Caudofoveata; order Chaetodermatida; family Chaetodermatidae; genus Chaetoderma; species Chaetoderma sp. LZ-2023a. The sequence continues at coordinate 39,581,013 of CM067361.1, forward strand.
TGAAAACCCTCATGAATTAACCCTTTTCATGTTGTACATATAGGGGGGGGGGGGGGGGGTAGTTTTTTCTAGACAAGTCTTAAAAGTGTCCAGAATACTCTGACTAGTAGAAAATTATGAAAACAAATTAGACCAAAACTTGTTATGATCTAATTTAACAAGAAGCCAGAGTTAAAATGTTTTCAAAAGGCTCTTCAAGTCATAGATATTTATTGTAAACACTTCTCAGTAGAGGAATAGTTAACCACTCGACTGTTGAGTTTTTACAGATGACAGATTTCAATGGTTATATCTCCGGACTCGGTGAATATTTTGAAAATAATTTGACCGAACGCTGTTAATGACTAGGCCTGTAACAACTTTCAGTCAAATTACTTTCAAAATATTTAACAGGTTCAGAGTTATTACCCGTTGAAATAATTCTGACCAGTCAGTTTGTACTAGTAATAAATTCTCGCTACACAATATAACATTCTTTATCTTTTGCGTACGGTCAAACAATAGTCTATTCAGAACACTAGGATTTGTAATGTACACACATTTACCAAAATTTCTGAGGGCAAAATAACCCCAAAATGCGTTCAAAATAAGTTTTTCCAGGGCCCTGAGTGATTGATTAGACTTAACTTCCAACTTTTCGAGTAATATACCCTCAGCGTTAAAGTATTCTTCAATATACCGGTCTTTATTATTTATAATGACGTCATCTGGGAAACCGCTAGCCGACTGTTTTATTTTCAAAAATTAAAAAATATATTCGGAAAAAAGACTAATGCCATATCTCATGAAAAAATAATAATTTTATACCCTAGCTGGACTGCTTTTTGTACCTCAACACTAGGCCAAGTACCAATCAAACTACGTTCTGAGTCAAAATGACAACATGGAGTTTGTTGCTGTTTTTCGACACATTCTACACAGTGTAAATACCTACTTACCATTACATTTCATTGGTAGACATGGAAGGAAAAGGGTTCTAGGTGGTAGAATTGTACATTTAATAAGACCAAAGTATTCATTCACTCGACCCGTTGATTTAAAATCCTTTGTTATGATCTCTGGTATCCCTATCGGATAAGTAGAAGTTTTACAGACATATGGATAAAGGGTACAAATATCTACATAGGCTATTTTCTCATTAGGGGAAATTTTATGATATAATTTCGTAGTACCTGTTCGACCACCAAACAAAGCATCATGTGGTCTTATAGGCGTGAAAAAGTTTACGCTCTCAGTGAATTTGTTAATATACGGATCCGATTCTAAAAGTGTATCACACACTCGCAACCCCAAATTTCATGTATAGTATATCCCACTTTTTCTAATTCACGCTTCTCGATAGCGTGGTGTAATATGCTTCCTCATAAGTTAAATTTTCACTGAAAGGTGTTGTTAATAAGTGTCGCCTTATAGGGAAACACTTAAAGGTCATATATGGAGAGTGTATTTTAAGACATTATAATATACCCAGTCCTTCCAAATCATATAGCTGTTATCAATTTGCCAATACATAGCATATTTTTATACTTATTGCTGATAAAGTACGTAGTTTAAGAATATCACATCATGAATTACCTCCCTTGAATTCCAAGCAGCTGTGACGTCATAGTGGAACAACCACTAAGCAAAGCTAATACAGGCAACACTGTTTAACTAGAGTAACTTTTTCATTCTATTGTATTTAGCAATGAATTTCGAAATAGGCAATGATCTCAATGATATTCCCGGTAGACATTAGTCATAGGTTTATAATAGCGCCGATGCCATATTTAAATATGAATATCTCTGTCACGAAAAACCCCTTTTTAGATGAGATCTGCTTCGAGAAAATATCTCAGTGCGATTCTGTAGATACTGTATTTTTACGAGACTACATCTTGTTACATCCAGTATTGGTAGGATGGCCGTCAAGCGCAGATCTTAGATTTCTTTATTGAGTTAGTCCAATATTGGAGAGGGTCTGCGAGTGAGGGCGTGTCCCCTCCAAATGGCGGTTTGGGGAGATATGGGTGGGCTGGTTCTTCTCCCTGAAAATTCTAATGCTATGCGAAGTCATTTCCTACATTCCATTTGATAAACACCATATTCCCTGCTACAAGTGCTAGGCCTCAAAGTAGATCTAAGATCTCTGATCTTGGGTTTGGCGCAGGGGCGAGGATTCTTTGAATGTAATGTAGCTAACGTATAAATTTAATTACGTACGTTTGGAGTAATTTGTAGGTTTACGTACTAGAGACAAATGCTGGCCCTGAGTGTGTACAATTGTCGTGTATACTGAAAAGCACATATATGAGTGAAGATGCGCAAAAAACGTGGCAATAATAATTTATAACAGGTGGGTAAGATGAACTAAATTGTCATATTTAGATAGGCCTACGTTTATTAACAGTGCACAAATTTACGTTGGATAGCTTACGCGTCGGACTGTCAAAATTGTTTGCTTACTATAAGCTTTCATTGACGTCCACATGAATTGAAAGAGAGACGATCGATAACCGATATGTCAGTCTTCTTATGAATTCGTTCATTTGCTACTACTTATGTGTTTCCATCACACGGAATGCTTGTTTTATCGCCCGGTGGTGATTTTCAATAAGCCCGGTGGTAATTTCTCAACATAATATAATCAACGTGAAAATATGCAGGCCCGTCGATTCCCCAACTGGCAGCCACGCCCCCCCCCCCCGCCCCCACCCCCCCATACACCTCCCACCCCACCATCCAACCATTGCTACGGTCATGTAATATCGATTATTTTGCTTCGCATATTCAACTGTAATCTTACTAGTAACACAGGCCTATGCATGTTAGGTACGACCAGACGGGTTTCTGATAAAACCTACAAACAGTTGGTCTCGAAAATTATGAGCATGCATATGCTAGGCTTTAAAAACTCACACACTTGTACATTAAATTATCTTGTCATTTACAGGCTAATTTTGTTGACGCACATTTCTATCAAGCCAAAATCGCCATTGAAGCAACCGTGTTCTCAAACATGCCTGGAAACATAAAACCGAGAAAAATCTGCCGCGTTGGTTGTTCGTAGCTGTTGCCGTTTTTGCTGATTCTATAACTACACACCCACCCTCTAGGCCTACACCATGTAGCCTACGTAGTGGGTCTGTTTTATGTATGCACATGTATTTAATTCAGCAACAAAAAACTGTCATTCCGCTACCGCACATTAGACTCTATGGTCAGTTGTTTATTTGGGGTTAAAATCAATCAACATATAACTTTCTATTATTTTTATTGGCATAAGACCTGAAAAAGCTATTTTTATCTTTGCCTGATCGGGAAAATGCAACCAAACTGTACTTATTTCCTGCTGAAGTTGAACGAAGCTGCGTGTATTCAACGTTACGATAGCTTGTTCCACTCTTACGTCATTATTGACGCTGAGGAGGAGGTAAGTCATCACGTAATTTCGTGTATTCGGTCATACGCCGACTTCACGGTATAATAGTATCTATTTGGTAAATGTTAGACACATGCAGCTGGTTTGTTATTAATTACTATACAATAATGCCTTAAATACTTGCAAAATTGTACATAACAGGGATTTCTCCAAATATGACCTTTAACACATCCATGTATCTCGCAAGCATGAAATTCAAATATCTCTAATGCCTCGTGGCTGAAGCCATCGACATATTTTCCATGAGCTTTGACCTCCCCACCATTTTGACCATGTTTAATGATAATCCCACGACGATGTGCTTCATATTCAAGCCATCTACAGCCCAGTATTGAAAATTTTCGAGCTGATGTGAAACCTACAGGCGGTATAACAGCGATTTTGAAATCATTCAGAAATAACTTTCTGTACACCTTATTACCCACAGTGAAGTCAAGGAAATAGAATTCACGAAGGGTGAAATTCCTGTCTCTTTAATTAAAATTGAGTTAAATTTAGCACATCCTTTCCGCAATAAATCCACATCCACCATATTCATATAATGATTTTTGAAAATCAAATTCGTTATTTTTAACACTTTCATACCATTTTTTAAAAGCCACTTTAACATCCATAGTCATTTTCAATATCATATTTCTCAGCTGGTAACATCGGACCTTTATATAAATGAAATTCAGGTGCGTTTGCGAGATAAGGGAAGTAACCCTTTAATGTTGAAATATCAAACATTTTCGAAAAATTTCGTAATGCCGTTGGTATGAATGATATCGAATCTTTAAACTGAATACCCTTAACCGAAAAGAAAATTACTTTACGACCATTCATGATTATAGATTCTGGATTAATTTCTGAATTTTTGTACAAGCACTGTAAAATAAAATGCATGTCGAATCCTTTACCATTGTGAGCAATGCCAATATGATCAATATGTTTGAAAATTGGCCTAGTGTTTTTCGCATAACTCAGTATTCACTATTTTCTAAAATGCAGTGCATAAAATTATCCAATGTCGAATAGTCTCTGAAAAACGAACATCACACTTTTCAGGTCCACAAGTTAAACATGGTGAACTTTCTTCACTCAAACAATTTGAACATACTTTATGTGCTACGATGAAATTAACCTCATGAATACCAGAACTCCCATCCGTTTCGACATCCCAAACATATATCTCTGAACTAAGTCATCAGATGCTTTCACAGAATCACCTAACCGACCTTCTTTCAAACTCTCAAGTTGATTTGTGAAATTTTGCATTAAAACAGATGAGATTTCCCCACAAAATCATGGCAGTGAACACATTTAATTAACCCGCAGTTATGCTCTTTCAAACTCGAACTTGGTAAAATTGTATAGCATTTCTGACATGTCTTTCTACGATCACAGACCTCTGTTAAATGTCTGTTATAACATGCTGAATTCGTAAATCAGCAAAAACATTTCTCGCAGAAAAGGTATTCCTCAAATTTACAATAATTACTACCGCCGCAAGAATAGATGAATTGCGCTTGACGTCATAGAAAAACGTACACAGAGTGCGCGCGCATCCCTACAGGCAAAACAAGCATCTACTACGAGTGCAGGCGGCATAGCGTAAGCCGTGAATCAGCTGCCTATGAAATATTTTCCTATATGCGTTTTGTTTATTACCGGAATTATATTACCACAGTATATTACAAACTAACTTAGTTACATTTAGTGTACACATAAGAATGGATAAGTCAGTATATTTTAATACATTAAATAAAGAAGATCGCGACCGTTACGTAGCCAAACTCACGCTAAATAATGGGAGCCAGCTCCCAGATCCATTAACCCTTGAAAACGGATGGGTAAACGAAATCACAAAATTACCAGATATTACCTGGCGGGACGTGTCAACTTATTTAATTGATACGCCAAGCGTCTACACAAAAGACTCATTAAAAGCATTTAAATCATTAGAAGCGTATGATTATTTTGCCTGTGGGCACGTACAGGATTGCTTCTATCATGAAATCGCTAAGAACCAAGAATTTTGCTTTATAAAGTCTCGAGTAAGTAGCTCTACTATAACTGCTGCTGTTGCTTCCAGTGGTGGCGCCAAGGGGATGGGGCGAGATTTTGCCGCCTCGAAGAAATGTTTGACGCCCCCCACCCACGTGCCCCCCCCCCCACGTGCCCCCCCCCCTCGAAATATTTGCATATTTCATTGAGAGTATATACAGAATTACCACACAGATTGTCGGAAATGGCTTCTCAGAGAATCAGTTTTCAAAATTTTCGATGCACCTTTTGGCCCCTCCCAGACCCTTCAGCAACCTTGGCCCCACCCCACCACATGGGACAAATATACCCCCACTCTTGCCCCACCCCTAACACACATTTCCTGATACCGCCACTGGTTGCTGCTGCTTATAACTACCGATGGAAGGCTGATGATACTACTACTACTACTACTACTACTACTACTACTACTACTACTACTACTACTACTACTACTACTACTACTACTACTACTACTACTACTACTACTACTACTACTTCTACCACTGGTACTATGACTACTACTACTAATACTACTACTACTACTACTACTACTACTACTACTACTACTACTACTACTACTACTACTACTACTACTACTACCTCTAGTACTACCATGCACTACTGCTGCTGATGCTATCATATCATTTACACAAATTTCTCATTTCAGGTGCTGCCCAGTCAACGGCAAGGAAAGACAAGTTCCATGTATGATGTATTGGTGTGTCCAAATAAGCAGCACGGATGGGTGATAACTGGATGGGTGTTAACTGCCAATTGCTCGTGCATGGCTGGACTGGGTTCTGCATGTAGCCACATGGCTGCATTGCTCTTCAAACTCGAGGCAGCTGTACACCTCAAACTAAATGAAGGAACGGCTCCAACAAGCCAGTTATGTCAGTGGAAAAAATGTAGACAGTTTGTTACTTGAAACAGATTTTGTTTAAACGACCAAAACATGGTGACTTACCATCAAGTAGTTTATGCTCTGATCCAGTCAATGCACGCTCTAAGCACTATGCTTTCTCCGATCCGACCTCTGGTCCTCATGGTGTAACTGAGGCCGAATCACAAGAGCTTCACCACATCTACCCAAAGTCGGCCCTATTTACAAGTATCGATCCAGAATGGGCAGAAGTGAACCAGAACACTGCTGCTGATCTAAGGGAAAGTGATACTGATAGTTAATCAGAGACTGAGGACAATCGTATCCCAGAGCCTCTAGTTAGTCTCTTTGATCCTACAGCCGTCAATATGCCGCCGGATGAACTGGCAGTGTATGCAGAAAGGTGCTATAATGAATACGTTTCAACATATAATCAAACTGCCTTTGATAACTTGTTGAGCGTAACCATCAAACAAGCATCATCCTCCGCATGGATGCTTCACAGAGCAGGTCGAATTACTGCATCGATTTGTCACCAGGTTTTTCATATGCGGGAAACTCCCAGCCAGTCCTTGATAAGCCAGATCCTGCAGTACAGAATGCCAATGGACAATAAATATACGCGTTACGGTAGACAAATGGAACCCGTGGCAAGGGCGTGTTACACCAAGTCTCAATCTACTCTCCACAGGGACCTACAGGTCAGAGAAACTGGCCTCCATGGCAATTCTAACATCCCATACCTAGGAGCATCACCTGATGGGCTTGTAACGTGTGCTTGCCATCCTGCCAGGGCCCTAGAGATTAAATGCCCTTTTATCTACCAAAGAGGAGTATTGGACTGGGAAAAAGATCAAGCATTTCCCTTGAATTCGGATATGACGATGAAATCAAGTCATAAATACTACGCTCAGATTCAGCATGTTCCTATCAAATATGAATTTTTGTGCCTTCTTTGTGTTCTCACCTGCAAACAATAACACATCTTTATTGTGTACAGTTGCAAGAGATGACGACTTTTTGAATACCTTATTGTGTAAAGTTGATGATGTGTTCACATCTGTTCTGTTGCCTGAGATTATTAGTCGGAGCCAGGATAGTAACTATGACAATGACAGAAGACTTTATTGTAGCTATAAGAGACCAAGTTTTGGCGTCATGGTTGCGTGTGATGGACACGATTGTAGGCCAGAATGGTTTCACTACTATTGTGTTTCCATTATACGAGCCCCAAAAGGGAAATGGTTTTGTGATGAGTGTAGGCCTAACCAACAAAGGGAAAATGGCTGTTTGGAATCTAGGCTGGGGATATTTAATATTTCAAATTACAATGTTTGTGTGAATTCTCCTTAAAGCTGTCATGACATGTTAACAGTAACCCTTCTAAACAACATCAGTAATATATTGTGGTTAATGCATGTCCGTTTTCGGTAACTCACCATTAGAATTCCGGGTATTGATTCTTAGTGACCCGTTGTCCCTCACTCCTAGCGTCAGCGATTCGATGCTGACTGCTAACTGAATGGCAAGTTCAGTGCATTAGGTGAATCTTTTTATAGTGATCTAGGAGCGAGGAACCAAGGGTCACTTTAAGAGTCAATACCCGGAATTCTAATGGCGAGTTACCGAAAACGGACACACATTAACTCCACTATATAACTGATGTTGTTATAAGAGTTAAATTTAACATGTCATGACAGCTTTAAGCAATAAACAATACAGTAGTAACAGTACCGGATACATCAGATGATCCTCATTATATTCATAACATGTAGATGTGTTTAACTGACTATATATGCCTGTCTGCCTATGATTAATAGTTAAACACCTGGCGATTCTTTGAAAGCTGCTTGAAAATTGTTGATGCTAAAACAAGGGGGTTATACAATCTGCAGTAATAATGTAACAGTAGGTACAGAGCGATCATAACATTTTAACAGTTTAAGACAGTTTCATTTTCATAATTGTGTAAAGATCATCATCATCGTCATCATCATCATTATCATCATCATCGTCGTCGTCAACCAGGCTTTGGTCAGATTGTGGGCAACATATTTAAATATACACTCATGGTGTGCACTGGGCAGGCGTACTCATCCAGCTGGTGTGGGTGGGAATATGACTCTTTTAGCCCCTTTATGCATAAGGCAGCCAAAACTGGCTTCTGTAGTGGTCTTGAGAAATGTCCATTTGCAGACCAAGAGAAGACTATTTTTAAAATTTTCCCTCAAGATTGGTAGTGTAATTCGAGTGATACATTTTCAGAAATAGTCTTCTCTTGGTCTGTTAACATTTTCCATGAGAAAATTGAAATTTTATTGACCAAATTTGGACATTAAAGAGGTAGGTGGTGTGCTAGCTGTCACCTCGTTATTTGTCTTGGATTCAGCAATAAACACCTATATTCTAAATTTTAGAAATGCACACTATTTTTTATTAGAACAGCACATTTCTTTTCAGAAATGCACATTTTGTGTAGAATAGCACGTTAAAAGAAGCCCTGGCAGATGTGTATAGGCCTATGCCATAAAGAATGTGTTACATCTGCCAGGGGTTCTTTTAATGTGAATGTATACACACAATGTGCAGTTCTGAAAAGAAAATGCTGTTCGAACAAAAAGTAGTCTGCTGTTCGAAAATTTAGGATATTTCAAATCAAACATACAGGAAAGTTGCGTATTTTGAAACTGGAAACATGTGTGTATGTCATAAAGAATTTGTTACAAGTTTCCAGTTTCAAAATATGCAGCTTCCCTGTATGGTTGATTTGAAATTTCCAAACACTACGGTACCACACTCTTGTTTAAATTTATTGATGCAGAAATTATAGTCATTGCATCATCAAGTAAGTCGACTTGTGTAAGTGGAATGATAGTTTGCAAAATGCGAAAGTCCTTCAGGCGTCCAATCACTCTCTCAACGTGTAAACGAACTCGGGAGTGCAGTCAATAATGCAAACACAGTCTCTGAAACTTTTCTGAAAAGAACGTGGCAGATGCTTGCGAAAAGATGATCTCTCTGGCCAGACAATAAGCTTCTGCATATGGAGTGCAATAGCTGGAAGCCATCTCCTATACACTCTAGAAACCACAGTCACATCAAGCCTAAATCTGTGTGCAATGTCCTTATTTAGAAGTCCAAGGCGTAGTTTCATAAACACTATCAGCACATGGTCTTCCACAGACAAACGGGTATGACAAACATGAACTCTATCTTTCACACGGTTCATCACCCAAAGAAAAGGCCAAACCAGTAAAAAAGTTAATCAATTTATCTGAAGATCTGATAGTCTCAAGCCCTAAGTTGCCTGTTGTATCCTTTAAGCGCTTGTTTTCCTCTCTAATTTTATACAGTTCACAATTTCTATCTCGCAATTCGGAGTCTAAACATGCAACACGCTCACGAAGTGCAGTAACATCATTTTGTAACGGATTCAGAGGTGAATCAGAATTATTAATGTTACCCACATCGTCACTGCCTACATCAAGCACTTCTGTTGATGGTCCAGCTTCATCTAGTGGATCATATATTGTAGTAACTTCCTTTGGCAGAGCGTGCATTCTTTTTATCTGAATGTCTTCATACCGTGTATTACTCTTTCTCTTTCTAGCCTGTGTTCTTGAACCATCTGAACTAGTGAAGGTGAATATACTCGGCACCCAGTCTACATTACTGGGATCATCTGACCGTTTTCCTACAAACAATAACATATGTATGCTGTTATTACTACATGCACTATCAAATCCAAAAGTCAGCTTTTTATAGGCAGAGCAACTGATGTAAATTTTGAAGGAGTTCTTGCAAACAGTTGCTAAGTTAGCAACAGCCAGTAGGAAATTTTTTCAAAATGAGCACCAGTTACATTGAAGTGAATATAGTAAGTAGACATGAATTACATTTTAATTGACACAATTGTGCAATGGTATACATTTGTTAGCCAAGCCGGTAGTCCGTCGTCCATCCACCCGCCTGTCAAATCGCATCTCCTCATTTATGCTTTGACCGATTTCAACCAAATTTGGCTGGAAGGATCTTATCTTGGTAGGCTCCAGAAAGTCTATTCAGAATTTTGGTCGGTTAATTTTTCTGGTGGCCATCTTGGACTTTCCAAAAATTATCCGGAACTCATTTAAAAGTCTACTCTTCCAATATAAGTGGCTCAACTTCAATGGAACTTGGGTGAACTAATTATATTCTGTTAGGCTTCAACAATTCTAACGAGAATTCTGATTGGTCAATATTTTCGGCGGCCATATTAGGTTTTCTGGAAATCACTTAAAAGCCTACTCCTCATTAACCGCTTGGCCGATTTCAAGCAAACTTGGTTGGAAGGACCCTAGAGTCAGAACTTGTATACGGAATTTTGATTGCCCACTTTGTTCTATGGCCATCTTGAATTTTCTTTAAAATGTCTGCAAATCGGTTAAAAGTCTACTCATTAACCGCTTGTTTCAGTAGCCATCTTGTTCTCCAAAATGACATCTCAAGAACTGCTGTACGGATCAGGTACGGATCAGGCTGAAACTCGTTAGATTTAATTTCATTGATAACTAAGGGTGATTAAAGTTTGTTCAAGAGAACTTGATAACACATGGTTGTCATGGGACAATCAAAATTTTGGGTTTGATGACCATACTGGTTTATATGTATTGGCTGGATGGAACCTAAGGTTCAATCTGATTGTGTGTTCAGCGTTCATCATTAATCTCCCACTAAATATCTTTTGTACTGAATTCCCAATTTTGTATTTTATGTCTTGTTACTTCTGAATTTAAAGTATTTTGTCTTCAAATGCTAATGGTCCAGGTCAGTGTTAAGGCACATGTGCCCCTTGTTCTAATTGCGTGTCTGATTCAGAGGAGAGTATTCGCAGAGGCCACATGACCGCCATTCTTACTGAACGAACAGTAGCTTTACTGTGCACACCAAAATGTTGGATGAGACAATCAGAGCCCGCCACCACCCCCCCCCCCCCCACCCCCTCCACGAATTTGCACCCACACGCGCATGCATGTGTGATGGTGGGTTGGAGTCGGTGGGGATGCACCACCTGCCGGGGCTTCCCCCACCCAACAAGCCCCCCCCCACAAGAATTCTGGATATAACCCAGTTACCCTTTAACACACAAATGTGTTCAAGAAATTGTCAATTTATACATAGAAAATGTTTATTTGCCGACAAGATAAGGGTATTTTTGAAAATTGTCCACTGGAATGAGTGGCTCGGTTATCTGGCCGGTCATTACAGTGATGCAGTTTCAAAAATGGTTTTCTGGTCTGCAAAGGGACATTTCTCAAGACCACTACAGAAACCGTTTTGGCCGGCTTGAGTGTTAAAGTGTTGTAATGAATAATATGACTATGTTTGGTTTGTTTTGGGGTTCCCTTTTACTTTCTTCTCTGGGGCTTATTTTGAAAATGTTTGGTCTGTTTGCTATTGTAGTCTAAGCTTCATGTTGCTATCTTAAACAGTAAAAGTTAACAGTAGCATTGTTTGAGTTGTTTGCATATGTCTGCGTACGAGTCAATGTATAAAATGAACTGACCAGAAACAAAATGTGTACCACAGATCTTCGCATTGGAAATCTGAATCCCAGACCAGTTTTTCCAGTCATCGCGGCGAATGGCTTTAATCCATTCCTCTCGGCGACGTTGTTCTATTAATGTTCTACCGACTGGTATTTTATAAAATGGTAGGTTCTTATCTACGCCACTTCTTCGCTTGCTACAACCTACAGCACAGCAGCTATCCGGCATAATTTATCATAGTTCTCAGATATCTAAATTATTTAGCTCATGATAGTACAGAGTCTGTAGGCTCTTTCGGGATTAATTTACATCGGCTGTCAGTAAATAATAAAACAATAATAAATAAGTGTATGTTTCCACGTCTAAATTACGTTTTTATAATTGCTCACACTATACAGTAACACGGCATATATATATAGTACAATATTTTCAAGCTCTAAACTTTGAGCGTCACTAACGCGTTAAAACAATGCGTAAAAATAAATGTTTTGCCTGTAGCGATGCGTGCGCATTGCCGGAAGTTGCAACCGGATGTCGTTTTTTTTGTAAACATCGGCAAGTCATCTATGGCAAATGTATCTACGATTATGCCCCCAGCATCTAGAAAACATTTTATCGCAAGCAAAACAGTAATTATGTGACTAATAAAGCCGTTAGATTCCTAATATAAGCGAAGTGGTTATTAAAAAAATATGTGTTCAACCTTCTTGCTGAATCGCATCCACCTCTAAATATACACGTAGAATTATCGGCTTCACTGAAAACTGAAATACCAATGTTATCGGGTAATATATTCTGAAATTGACTGGCCTCTTGTAGACCACATGGACCTATTTTCACATTAGCTTTATGATGTAAATCAGTAGCTTTTTCCAGCTGGTGGTAATTAACAGTCTAGTTATTTTTTTAAGTTCAGATCTAGGTAATTCCGGATCGAGATAGGCTAACCCTATTACCATTGACCTAGCCAAACAGGTGTGATCATAATTTGCGACGGAAATCAGACCTTTCTTTATTCTGAGTTTTTAAATCACCAAACCCACTACCTTCGGGTAGAACAACATGTAAAAAATTAAATATGAAATTTTAATCTAGCCTCACACTAGTGTTACTCTGTACCACCCTTGAAAGCTCTTCCAAGACACGCCCACCGGATATGTCATTAACTTTACTGAATTCTAAAAAAACGTGTACATTCAAAACCGGGTGTTCCATTGTGATTCTAATATAATCACGGGGCTGGGCTTTCACTGAAATTTTAAAATTTCACTAAAATTTGATTGAAAATCGATTCCAAATGTGCTTCAATGTCAATTAAATCATGTACTCTGAGGCTCTGAGAGATTCTAACTTCATATTCAGATTCCGTGGTTTTAAATTTACGTGGGTGGAGTGATCTACGTAAATCTATTTTGAAATCGCCATCAGCTAATTTGGGTAAGGGATTATTATCATCAGCATCACCAGCATTATCATTAGCATTATCACCCAATTTGGGTAAGGCATTGTTATCATCAGCATCACCAGCATTATCATTATTATTAACCTGAACCCCACCCCCTAATTGATCGCTATTTTCTTCTGATCTGACATTCACTTCTAAATTCATGTTTTCATCGTTATTTTTCGTCTTCATAACATTCCTATTAGTGTGTGAATTGGAAATAAGTAACTCGTCCGGCAACAGACACTCTAAAGCCACGTAATCGCTTCTGAAAAAAGCTTTCCACTCCCTGCTGAATCCTCTGAACCGTGGAAGATGTCCGTTGAATTGCACTGGGGCGATAACTGTAGTGTTCTAGCCCGTACTTGGCTAGTACTTAATTAGAAATAACGGTATGTAACTTCAACGAGGTAGACACAACTAGAACTTACTTAATACTGATACTTTAACAGATCAACTACTACACTGAATTATGACTATTGATACTTGTATATAATATATAGGTACGACTGTAACATATGCTTAATAGTACAATTGAGTAGAGCAGAGGCCAGTAGATATGTACGGTACGACAGTCACCAACTAACTGAGGTCCCTCGGAGATGCTGATACAGTGCCTGGTAATTAGGTGGGGCATCTCATGTTACCACAGGTTCAGGATAGGTGTACTTAGTTTTATGGGGAATGTATTTGTGCACGATATTACAATAACGAAACACCACATTCCGTAAATTGATAAATATCTCCACTACCCGACCCATCTAAATCGTAATCCATGGGAGGGTAAGCGGAGGAAAAGACACAGTGTGGGGAAGTAGATTGCATAGATCGAACGAATGTAGATTCCATTCCGTTATTATCCACCGATCCTGATCCGAATGAAAATCTCTCGTAATACCAGCCATGGCACTATTTCTTAAACTAGAATCCATTTTAAATAGTTTTACTTCAAGAGTGATCACCCTACTAGAAATTAGGTTCCTTTTTGCACCATCTTTTTTGCAATCCAAAAAGGTGCAAGTATTTCCCCACCCTACCATGGAAAAAGCACCCGCCCATCAGAAGAACACATTCTCCAATTTCTGCGGGGAATTCTGGCGGGCAAAATTTTGGTGCCATAACCGCCAAATGAGAAGTGATAAGTTATCCTCTTTCAAGTGCAAATGTACTCCTGATAGTATGATGGCACCTTGGTTGAATGTATCATATTTATAGAAACAACCTTTTAAAAAATGGAAAATAATACCTTGATTATGAAACTTTTGTTAATTAGACATCTCCCGCCGCTCTCTCTTTCCATCCCCCTTCTCCTTCCTCTCTTTCTTCCCATCCTCGGCTTTGGCATTCACCTTTATAGACTTCATCTTTTCGTCATATAGAAATCTAAAAATGGGGTGGGGGTCAATATGTAGTCTTTTATTTACAATACGACAAAATTCGAGACAGGACAGTATATTTCCGAATGTGATGCCGTCTTCTGTGAAGCATTTTAGAAATATAGCCTCGCAGATTTTAAAAAGCTCAAATTCATTCCGGATTCTTGGCATATGATTGACAATTCTCACTAAATCAGTGTTCATTTCCTCCATGATAAACATTTTGAAGAGAATTTCTGGATACGTCCACTCTCATCGTCGACAAAATGGGATTATACTTGTGTTAACATCTGTACAGAGGTGTAATTCAATGGGGTAAGTGGAATTTCGTTATTATTAATTAACCCTCCAAGTCCGTATAGATGATAATTTCCACAAAATATTATGTAAAGAATGAAACTTGTATAATCTTTTGAAAATAATTTGACTGAGAGTTAATATGGAAGAAGGTAATAAGAATTCTCAGTTAACCTCTTCTCAGATATGTGGTAATAGGAACATCCCCCCAACATAGAGAAAGTAATATTTCATTTCAGACTAATGTGTTTATTGCTTAAATGTGTTCGCGCCAAATCCGTTAGTGCTTGAATGTACACACGCGCCAAGTCCAAAGCACGCGCCAAAACTGTAGATCTAATTATAGCGAATGACATGTACAGCTCTCAGGTGGGGGTGGATTGGTAAAAGTTATCGTATTTTACATCAGAGCAGAGCGATACTGGCTAATACACATGCTGTGCAGTTAATAGTATTCTATCTGTAACAGCATTATATCACGAAGGCTGACGTAGATATCTCAGAAAATTTTAACCTATTCATTCCCATGGCGTGTGGGTTCCCTTTTAAACAAGGTTAGCAGAGATACATCCCTCCATGGGGTAGTCTTGATAGTATCTCTTTAACTCTAAAGCAGTCATTGCTCTAGGGAACCGGTTCCTCTATTCTTATAGAGAACATAAACCGTCGGCTAATAATTTCAATGAGTAAACACTTGTAAACTAACCAAATATTCTGGAAACAATTTGACTGAAAGTCAATGATAGCTTAACTAGGAATAATTTTCAGTCAAATCGCTTTCAAAATATTCAAACAGTTCAGCGATATAACCCATGGAATATAATGGCTGCAGGAACTTAACATCCAAAGAGTTGATACGTGACGATCAGACAGTAAGCATAACCATCTAATGCGCTCTCAGCAAGCGCTGATACGCAATGCGTTCTCTGAAAGCGGATGATACGTAACGTGTTCTCTGTGAGCAAATGATGTGGAATGGGCTCTCTATGAGCGCGTGATACTGAGCGCACTCTTTATGAGTGCATGCTATGTAGCGCGCTCTCTGTGAGCAAATGATATGGAACGCGCTCTCTGTGAGCAAAGTATTTTCAAAATACAATAATTTACTTAGAAGAACACTTTTAAAGTAGATGTGGCCCAGTCATAGTTTTCTTAATAGCTCACTGATCAGGCTTTCCCTATGCAAGTTTTAAGAAGAACTGGGGTTTCTTAGTACAGCTACAGCAGATCATTAATCATAGCTCACCTGCTCATTTCTCCTTAACCAACACAGAGCCTTCCCACTCATTTCTCCATACCCAATCCATAGCTTTCCGGCTCATTTCTGTACTTATGAGTGCGAGTGCACTTTTAAGTACAGCTAAGGTTTCTTAGTGCAGTTACAGCAGACCATTAATCATACTTTCCCCTGCTCATTTCCCCTCAGCCAATCATTAGGGGCGCCTACCGCTCGTCCACTCGAATTTAAGCACGAATGTGGGCCATTTCTCCGTAGCCAATCATTAGGGGCGCCTTCCGCTTGCCCAATCAAATTCAAAAATGATTCTAGGTCATTAATCATGCATCTCCCACTCATTTCCCCTTACCCAATCCATAGCTTTCCCGCTTATTTCTCCTTAACCAATCCATACCCCTCCCCCTCATTTCTCCTTGGCCAATCCATAGCTTTCCCGCTCATTTCTGTACTCATGAGTGCGAGTGTACTTTTAAGTACAACTAAGGTTTCTTAGTGCAGTTACAACAGACCATTAATCATACTTTCTCCTGCTCATTTCCCCTCAGCCAATCATTAGGGGCGCCTACCGCTCGTCCAATCAAATTCAAGCACCAGTGTAGGTAATTTCGCCGTAGCCAATCATTAGGGGCGCTTACCGCTCAACCAATCAAATTCAAGCATGATTTTGATTGACAGCTCAGCCTACTATATAAGAGGGACTTTGCTTTTTCAAATCACTTGATCATCAGAACTCAGAGTGAACACTTCGTGGTTTAGAGCTATACGAGTTCACTACTGAATATCTCTTCAACTAGGATTCTACTTCACAGAATTTCACTATACATCTTTTACTGAATAAAGTCTTAATCATATCATGTTACATTCTATTTCATGTTTTCATCTTTCAGTTATTCTTTTCAGCTATCGATTCGATTTTACGAATGGAAACTTTACCCAGAATGTTAGTAAGCTGTAGTTACCAAAAACCATCAATTTTGTATGATGAAAGGTGTATAGGCGGGAGGGGTGGGGGATAGATACATCAGGACTGCCCCTACCCCAAAATACTAACCAACGCCGAGCGGTAGGTGCCCATCTTTGATTGATGGAGAGCCTTATGACGTCACTTCATTAGTGTATTTAAATGCGATTACGCCCATGCCCATATATGGAAGTGGGCGTGGGAAAGCTGTGTGACGTCACAAAGCTCTCCACCAATCAAAGTGGGCGCCTACCGATCGGCATAGCTACTACTGGCGCGCACGTGCGATGCACATTCTTACTCATTTCTTGCTCACTTTTCTATGGCCATGCACACTGGTCGATAGGACTATGGGGTGTGTGGTTTGAGCATCTCAGCCCGGGCCATTTCGTACCCGGCACTAAGCGATCCACGCTACAATGTTCATTCAAAACACACCTGTCAAACTGACGAATAGTTTGACAATCAGGTGAACGCTAAGAAAAGGTGATCCCGATCAACGTGTATAATGTACATGTCGATTACTTAACCACTAAGTTAAGTTATGTAATCTTTGTATAGTCATTGCGCAGTTCAAGGGTCATTGAAATGTGTTTTATTTACACCCTATAGTTTGTCAGGTTGTGGAATTTTTATGCATTTTTGGGTACATTCTTAGACATTTTCCTGGCACTATAACAGCCGCCATCTTGGACTTCAAAATGGCCGCCGTTTTTAGCCTACTTTAGACTATATCTTCCTTTCTAAGCCCTATGTAAGCACGATTGCAAAGGTAATACTATCTTCTTTTGATTAACAAGTGTTACTGTTACCATACTGAATAAAATAAACACAATTCCGGAATGACAACGTCATGTCAGCCATCTTGGATTTCAAAATGGCCACCATTATGAACCTACAGTAGACTGTATTTTCCTTTCTAAGCCATAAATAATACCAATTCCAAAGGAATAATCCTCCCATCCTATCAGATGCTGTAATGGTTGTAAAATTGAATAAAAAATAAGTCCGGAATGTTAGGGTTTTGGCAGCCAACTTGAATCTCAAAATGGCCACCATTTTGTATATACTTTTGGCTATAACTTCCTTTCCCTGACTAGTATAAACTCAATTCCAAATGCAATCGTATTAAAGATGCGTATGGGTGGTATAATTAATAAGACTTACACAATTCTGTCAAAAAGTGGCAAAAAGTGTTTTGTGCTTTTGGGTGCCATGGAAATGTATCCTGAAAGTTGCAAAGAATATACCCGAAAATGCATATAAACCTCAATTTTGCTACATAAGCTGACAGGCTATTAATGTGTGGGAGGATTGCTACTTAGTGTGTACTAGCGACTTAGTCTAAGACTTGACTATCTCTGTTAGTGCCAGACACTTGTTCTCGTTGTGAGACCAAAAGTCTGAATGATCTGAGCTCTAAAAGTCGGCTCCTTTTATACTCTCGCCCTGGTGGACCGGAAGTGGCATGTGGCATGTCCTTTTAAGGGCATGTATGGCCCGGCCTTTGGCGGTGAACCGCTTTTTGCGGTGCTGGTGGGGGACATTATGGCGGTTTGGCTGTACGTTTTTTTAGTGGTGCACTCTGTTTGGCGGTGTATGATTTTTTGGCAGTGCAGTGGCTTTTGGTGGTGCAATGCATATTTCTGGCGGTGCAATGTTTTTGGTGGTGCTAAAAATATTTTCGGCAGTGCAGCCTTTTTGGTGGTGCCGCCTTTTTGCCAAAAATATTTTTGAGGGTGCACAAGATTTTTGGCTGTGCCGAAATTTATTTTTGGCTGTGCACCAATTTCGGGCAGTCTCTTCTATTGTACATCTTTTTTTGTAAGCAAACGTATTTGTGCTGGTATGGTGATACCGCTTGATCACGTGGCGGAGTGACACATCACATGCTAGGAAGACGACCTGTCACCTGTCACGTGCATATGATCAGACTTACATCTTCTTATATTGTTTGCTTGATTCAAACTTATTGCGTTTCGTTCAAAAGTAGAACTCATCAGAGGCGCACTAAGAATGTCTGAAATTTCTATGGTAATTTGGGGCACTCTGCGCACAGAACAAATCTACCAAAACAGCAAAGACCAATCTTTGACTGTGAATACACCCGCACAGGCCTTTTCCTGAAGAACACCGTCATCAAATATTGGCCCATCCTGGAAGCCGGTAATAGATGCAGACTGGCTTTCCTAGACCAGCCACTCTTTGGCTACAGAAAAAATAAAACCATCAAGGACACCATAGTCGGGGCCAAACCATCCGCATCCACCACTTCTGGACCTGCTTTCAGGAACCCCTTCAGCGCTTGTCCTACCAAAAGCTGCAACATCTGCCTCCACATGGACAAGGACATATTTTTCAAGCGCACCCATACAGGCTTAGCCTACACTGCCAAAATAATAGGCAATTGCCAAACAAGAAACATTATTTACCTGCTCACCTGCAGGAAATACCACAAACAATATGTGGGAGAAACATCGCATCCCTTCAAAATACGCATTCAGGAGCACCTACGCTTCATCACAAATCTCTACAAAAGTGAGTGTTATGACACGCACGTGTCCAGGCACTTTAACAACAATAGACATTCTAGAAACGCCATGAGTTTCAGGATAATCCAGGTCCTCAAATCCGACCCAGCGGACGATAACTCCACAACATGGAGGAGAAAGAAGGAAAGACACTGGATACACTAACTCCACACAATGGAACCTATAGGGATCAGCCAATCGGGTTAATTCGGTCATCATTTCTCTGACAACAAGTTCCCCAGTAACCTCCCAGTCACCATGTAGTTCTAAAAGGATTGTTACTTAGCTTACATTGAACGCTGCGATTCTGTCAAGTTTTATTCTGAGTGGTGCATACTTTTTGTACTTATCTAATTGCATATGTCATGTAATGGCGTTTTGCCTGGAAATAGTGTTGATAGAAACTGATGTTAGATTGGTCGGGTGATGGGAAGGGTGTATAGTTGTTTTAAATACTGGACGGGGAATTTTAAATAACAGTAAAATGGGGATTTGGGACAGGTTTTTCGGCCAATAACTGGGTTGGTGAGCTGTAAATAGATGTAATACTTTGTATGCAAATCTAAACTAGGAAGTGGGAGGGTAAAATTTGGGATTGTGGGTTGGGGAATTGTACAGACAATCGAAATTGGGACTCGGGTGGGCTTTGAAATGAGGGCATTGTGAAATATACAGCGACCTTCTGTTATGCTATGTTAGGCTTATTTTCTGTTTAACTTAATAAGCCATTTTAATTATTGAGGCTAGATTAATAATTTTCCTCTATATTTATCATTATATATGTATACGTATATTGGCTAATAAATTGATAAAAAGGAAGATGATGAGATTAGTACAACCATGCCCAGCTGGTGAAGCCTGATCCGGTGGACTGTAGAAATACGGAAACTTGTATTGTAGGGTCACCACCTCAGATTATTTTGAGAGGAAGTGCCTGCTGTAAGTAGTAACTGGTTTTCAAAATTGCCTATTTTTGTACAGATTATTGGATTTTTTTAAAAAAGTGAAAAGTACAAAATTGAGGGAAGTTTGTCAAAGGTCTTTAAGCACTGGTATATAGATTTGGTAATTTGGTAATTTGGTATTAATGCAGGTCCTATGCTCGATATGTTTACTATTATAATTGTATTAAGTGTCACTGGTAAATTTATTTTATGTTTGGTTTCTTGGAATTATGTCAGGTATAAAATCAATCATCAGATACATGAATAACGAACATTTTTGGGGTCAACAAGGTCTTAGACGACCGCCTTAGATGACCGTGTTTCAGGTCAAATTGTCAGGTAAATAAATAAAGGCGGTTTTGGGGGCAACAATGTCTTAGGTGATTGTCTCATTTAAAGACCAAATTTTGACTGGATATTTTGGTTTTGTCTATTTATATGTATAGAATTCTTTTTGTTTTTGTCCGTTTGGACGGGTGGCACCTATATGGCTGTGGGAACTTTCAGTAACTGTACGTTTGCGATTCCTTAGAAAAAGAAAAAGGGGGAAAATACGCACCTTTCGCACTGTAAACCAAATTCAGTCTGTCTACAATTGGGCAAAACTGTGTTTTTTATTATTATTTTATTCAAAGTGCAATTTCGGCAAAGCCGAGAACATTATTATTTTATCGTTATGCCACTAACGCCTCAACATGTAGCGTAAGTTAAAGCCGATTTAGCAATGTCAGATTCTTCTGAGGAAGAAACATCAAACCCCACGCATAAGTGTATGTGGGAATCCAAAGAAGGTTGACCTTGTGGTCGTGTATACAATCATAAAGGTGGAATCAAATGTCATATCGACCGAGATCATAACCTTTTGATAGCTGACTGTACCCAGTGCAATAAGTTATTCTCTGCTTAGCGATTCGGCGTAACACATTCGTCTTCTGAAAATAATTGTATGCAGTTAGTAAATTTATTACCCAACGAACTTAAAATGAAAAGGACAACCAAAGGGGATAGGCTCCTCGAAGGTTGTCCTTAGCAGGCGGGAGTGGGCCCAGTAGGGTCCGGGGCCACGTAAAATCTCTTTATAGCGCAGAGGAGAAACTGAAGGCCTCCGCTTCTAATGAAGGATGAAATAATATCCTACTGTGGTACCGTCTAGTCAGCGCACTGTTCAGGCTGCTGACATTGGTGCAAACCCTAGAGATTTCAGGTCACCATCCTATCTCAGTAAGTGGACATGCGTGGTACGTGACCACAAACCACACCCAGATCAGATATATATATATACGTCTATTCAGATCTTTATGATGGGTTTGTTAGAGGCAAGGCCGAAAAACCCGGTCAAAGTTCACATGCCAGTAGCAAGAAAGGGTGCGGATCAGACCATCGGTTGCCCCTGGGAATGAGCTCAGATGGTGATCGCTACCAACTGGGATTCTGGCCAGTCGTCTTCATCATGCCAGTACAGCAACCATTCCTGGTTATGAATGGTCAAATTGGCTCAATGTACAGTCAGGCCATGGCAAGCATTGGTATTGCGGATCATGCCTCCTGTGATCAGAACATCATGAAAAGTATAGATAGTATCAAGTGATCTGGACGGTTCGGCTACCTCGGCGCCGAATACAACAGTGCCTAAACAATCTATTATACCACCCTCTGCCGAAACCAGAGCAATCGACTTCTGTTGACACGGCGAGTCGACTACAGCATTAACTTCGGCCTCCAAGAAGCCAAACATGTATTGTCTGAAGAACTCCGCCCGCCATGTGTAAGAACTAAAACTGCACCTGCTCGTGTTTATAACAGCTCGCAGAAATTAAGAACGTCGATGTGCCAAAGCCCATTTGCGACAGTGGCAGTAGCCAGGGCCAGAGCCCATGACTTATCCATATGCGCAGTTCCTAGACATTCTAGTGACGAAGGATTAAGTGAACATCGGCCTCGGCCTCATTTCTCAGCACCTTCGGGATCTCATTCAAGCACATCTCCGGCGAGCATCGCCATGCTGATAATAACATATACGTCACCGGTGGCGACACCTCCGGAAATTTCGGCTTCAGCATCAACAGTGCTTAACATTAGTGATTTTCGGCTAAGCTACATATTGTTTGTGCCTAAACAATTTTCTGACCAATCTGCTAAAACAACTTTCAGTCAAAGTAGTTTCGAAATATTCAACATACTATACACCTTACATATACTTTTTACGATGTAAGATATAGTATGTTGAATATTTTGAAACTAATAAATTGTGTAGTTTAAAAATAAAATTGACTGAGAGCCAAGTATGCCTAAGAAAGTAATGACTCTCAGTCAAATTCATATTTAAATATACATTTTCTGAATTTTTAAGGTGAAGACTGTTTTGAAAACTTACCAGTGGAATGACTGGCTCGATAACTGAGTCAGGCATTCCAGTATTCATACTTTAACATAGTCTTCTATTAGCCTGCAAATCCTTGGACATTTGCTAATGATAAATTTAGATTTTCTTGCCCAATCCTGACCACTAAAGCATTCCAATATAACAGTGTTGATCTCTGAAGTAAAAATTGACTTAGATTGATGCAGGATTGGAATTGATAAAATGAATTGAGGTAAAATTGGAATCGATAAAATGTATTTGATCCCATCCCCGGTGCACACACATATGACTTTCAATTTATCGTTTTTTCAGAGATGGAAAAATCAACTAATGAGAGACGTATGCAGTTCCTAGGAGTGAAGGTAATTTGTAATTCTGTCGATGAGGAGGAAATTGACCAGAAAGACTCTGTCTTTAATGTGTGCACGGTATAATCTGTGTTCAACTAGACTACACTCATGAGTGGTATTGGCACAGCGTGCTCTGTTTTATTGATAGGATGACGACGAGGAAGAAATTGACCAGAATGACTCTGACTTTTCGCTACCAGATTCCGATGAGGAAGAAAATGCACAGTCGATGCTTGATGTCATAGGATTGGATGAACAGGTGAAATACAAGATATCATACTATAGGGTGTGTATCTCACAATATGTTCATCACGGTTCCATATCTCACAGTACCGTGTTGAATATATATAAGCCAGGCACACGTTATAAACTCTTCTGTTTCACATGCTCATAGGTCAATAAATGATGTGATATTGATTTGTACTCCCTCCTAGCACATTCTCTCAGCCATGCATTTGCTCATTTTGTGGCTCGCTTTTAATGTGTGCAGGGTATCTGTGTTCAACTAGACTACACTCATGAGTGGTATTGGCACAGCGTGCTCTGTTTTATTGATAGGATGCCGATGAGGAAGACATTGACCAGAATGACTCTGACTTTTCGCTACCAGATCACGATGAGGAAGAAAATGCGCTGGATATGTATGATGCTATAGGATTGGATGAACAGGTGAAATACAAGATATCTTACTATAGGGTGTGTATCTCACAATATGTTCATCACGGCTCCATATCTCACAGTACCGTGTTGAATATATATAAGCCAGGCATACGTTATAAACTCTTCTGTTTCACATGCGCATAGGTCAATAAATGATGTGATATTGATTTGTACTCCCTCCTAGCACATTCTCTCAGCCATGCATTTGCTCATTTTGTGGCTCGCTTTTAATGTGTGCAGGGTATAATCTGTGTTCAACTAGACTACACTCATGAGTAGTATTGGCACAGCGTGCTCTGTTTTATTGATAGGATGCCGATGAGGAAGACATGGACCAGAATGACTCTGACTTTTCGCTACCAGATCACGATGAGGAAGAAAATGCGCTGGATATGTATGATGCCATAGGATTGGATGAACAGGTGAAATACAAGATATCTTACTATAGGGTGTGTATCTCACAATATGTTCATCACGGCTCCATATCTCACAGTACCGTGTTGAATATATATAAGCCAGGCATACGTTATAAACTCTTCTGTTTCACATGCGCATAGGTCAATAAATGATGTGATATTGATGTGTACTCCCTCCTAGCACATTCTCTCAGCCATGCATTTGCTCATTTTGTGGCTCGCTTTTAATGTGTGCAGGGTATAATCTGTGTTCATCTAGACTACACTCATGAGTAGTATTGGCACAGCGTGCTCTGTTTTATTGATAGGATGCCGATGAGGAAGACATTGACCAGAATGACTCTGACTTTTCGCTACCAGATCACGATGAGGAAGAAAATGCGCTGGATATGTATGATGCCATAGGATTGGATGAACAGGTGAAATACAAGATATCTTACTATAGGGTGTGTATCTCACAATATGTTCATCACGGCTCCATATCTCACAGTACCGTGTTGAATATATATAAGCCAGGCATACGTTATAAACTCTTCTGTTTCACATGCGCATAGGTCAATAAATGATGTGATATTGATGTGTACTCCCTCCTAGCACATTCTCTCAGCCATGCATTTGCTCATTTTGTGGCTCGCTTTTAATGTGTGCAGGGTATATTTTGTGTTCAACTAGACTACACTCATGAGTGGTATTGGCACAGCGTGCTCTGTTTTATTGATAGGATGACGATGAGGAAGAAAATGAGCTGTAGATGGTTGGTGCCACATGATTGGATGAACAGGTGAAATACAAGATATCTTAATATAGGGTGTGTATCTCACAATATGTTCATCACGGCTCCATATCTCACAGTACCGTGTTGAATATATATAAGCCAGGCATACGTTATAAACTCTTCTGTTTCACATGCGCATAGGTCAATAAATGATGTGATATTGATGTGTACTCCCTCCTAGCACATTCTCTCAGCCATGCATTTGCTCATTTTGTGGCTCGCTTTTAATGTGTGCAGGGTATAATCTGTGTTCATCTAGACTACACTCATGAGTAGTATTGGCACAGCGTGCTCTGTTTTATTGATAGGATGCCGATGAGGAAGACATTGACCAGAATGACTCTGACTTTTCGCTACCAGATCACGATGAGGAAGAAAATGCGCTGGATATGTATGATGCCATAGGATTGGATGAACAGGTGAAATACAAGATATCTTACTATAGGGTGTGTATCTCACAATATGTTCATCACGGCTCCATATCTCACAGTACCGTGTTGAATATATATAAGCCAGGCATACGTTATAAACTCTTCTGTTTCACATGCGCATAGGTCAATAAATGATGTGATATTGATGTGTACTCCCTCCTAGCACATTCTCTCAGCCATGCATTTGCTCATTTTGTGGCTCGCTTTTAATGTGTGCAGGGTATATTTTGTGTTCAACTAGACTACACTCATGAGTGGTATTGGCACAGCGTGCTCTGTTTTATTGATAGGATGACGATGAGGAAGAAAATGAGCTGTAGATGGTTGGTGCCACATGATTGGATGAACAGGTGAAATACAAGATATCTTAATATAGGGTGTGTATCTCACAATATGTTCATCACGGTTTCATATCTCACAGTACCGTGTTGAACATATATATATATATATATATATATATATATATATATATATATATATATATATATATATATATATATATATATATATATATATATATATATATATATATATATATATATACAAATATATATATATATATATATATATATATATATATATATATTTTTATAAATATATATATATATATATATATATATATATATATATATATATATATATATATATATATATATATATATATATATATATATATATATATATATATATATATATAAGCCAGGCACACGTTATAAACTCTTCTCTCAGCCATGCATTTGCTCATTTTGTGGCTCGCTTTTAATGTGTGCAGGGTATAATCTGTGTTCAACTAGACTACACTCATGAGTGGTATTGGCACAACGTGCTCTGTTTTATTGATAGGATGACCATGAGGAAGAAAATGAGCTGAATATGGTTGGTGCCACAGGATTGGATGAACAAGTGATATACAAGATATCGTACTATAGGGAGTGTATCTCACAATATGTTCATCACGGTTCCATATCTCACAGTACCGTGTTGAACATATATATATATATATATAAGCCAGGCACACGTTATAAACTCTTCTGTTTCACATGCTATAACTTTGTTTAGCCTGGCATGCTACCGACTAAACATTTTCTATTCAGCTCAATAGGATAGGTTTAATATGATTAGAGACATTTTCTTCGTTAAGAAATCTGTAGTATACTCTTCTCTTCCGGCAGTGTGATAATCTAGCGCCACACTCTGGTAAGACTCATAACTCAAAGATTTTGTCTCTCTTCATGCTCAACTTAGCCTTATGGCTTCTTAATTGTTTGGATGTCCCTATCCGCACCATGGGCTGATCCAACCCTGAGAAACTGTTGGGGTTTCCGAGCGGTGATGGCCAGGGTGTGGTATCACATACATTCCCTCCATATCTTTGGATACTTAGTAGTTAGCACTTTTGCCAATGTAGGAAAGCACTGCGAAAACATATTTTAATTATTATTTTATTTGCTGACCAATCCTCCCGCATCGCAGTCCAAAACTGGGCAACTTGTATATAAACCTAACGACAGGTTAAACAGTTAGTTCCATAGGACCCGGGTATGGGTGAGATACGTAGCCACACCGAATTCCATAAGAATGTCTGGGCATGATATATCTGCCACGCCCTTACGGGAAGGACATTTACGGTGGGTATTCATCTCTCTTAGCCCCACCATAACGATAGAACAATTGCCCAATAATGCTTTTGTGAAAAGTAACCTGTGTTCTGTAACGTTTTATGTGGTTACGGAGTGAGATGTTCGGATTCTTACCCAGTTCGGAGATCTTACTAAGTAACATGTATGAGCGCTGTCTTCAGTATTGATGTCTTGGGGGGTCGGTTCTTAATAACAGCCGTGTCTAATAGCTAGGTAGATACCAGCCATTTGTGGCCTAAATTAGTTCTTGTTCTTAAACCTAAAAGTGAATTAAGCAAAGCAGAATGCCCGCATAAATAAAGCGGTGACTACTAATTCAGCATACTAAGAATCACATAAGACGGTGACGTGGGAATCCTTCGGGAATCGTTCGTCCCGTCTTCACGTAAAACCGCACCCAACCCTATAGTCATAATCTCACTAGGTATGATCTTTTCTTTTTCAAGCATTTTGGGTTGAAATATTAGAGTGGGCCTATTTTTGCCTACTACTCTTCTCCTTGCTTTAAGCAGTGGCGACACCTTCCCGAGATGGAGGCCCACGCGAGACACTTGCCTCTCGTAAGGATTCAGCAACGACGGTCCACATGAGGATAATACTCTTCACCCAAATTAGCACTAGTAGTGCCCGCGTGAGGCACATGACCTTTCGTCCAAGATAATCTTCTTCCTTTCAGCTTAGAGGTATAATAACTTATATTAAGTTCATTAGTTAAGTCTCGTGTACGGGAGCCTCCCTTGCGGGGATACCTCTGCGGACCTACGAGTCTGTGTGGTACCTCCGGGAGCCCCATGTTTAAAAGTTCATCTGGCTGTCTCTGTGTCTTGTATTTTCGTATGCTCTTATTTAGTTTTATCTAGCATACTCGATAGTCTGTTTAGCTAAAATCATTGTATAGACTTATATTTTCAGGTCACCAAATCAAATGTTGTAAGTCCATAGATCACGAAATTGCTATGGACAGGCATACTGGTGACACAAATTCTTGGGATGAGACAGTTGTATTTAATGTTCACGACAATGGTCGCACGGCCGCACTGGAACAATTGAGTTCCACCGGCCTTAGGAGCCGGTTTTTGTTACGCGTAGGGCAGTCTCGTACAGGATCCGTCACCCTGAGACCGGATGCTAACCAGCGTCATCATTCGTCATGCCCTTGCGGCGTGATGAGTCGGCATGATACACCAGAACGGCCCAACACTACCCCATGAGCTATAATAGTTTAGCCCACTTTAGCTTAGCTTAGCCCAGTATAGCGTAGCTTAGCACACTTTAGGTTAGCTTATTCCAGTCCAGCTTAGTTTAGACTGGTATAGCATAGCTTAGAGTAGATTAGTATAGCTTAGCCTAGGCTAGCATAGCTTAGACTAGTATAGCTTAGATTAAACTATTATAGCTTAGCCTAGTATGGGTTAAACTAGTATAGCTTAGATTAGTATAGCTTAGAGTAGTAAGACATAGACTAGTATGGCTTAGATTTGTATGGCTAACATACCTTATCCTTAAGATTCGCCTAACAATAGATTACCATATCTTAGCTTAGAATAGCTTAGACTAGGAGAGTTTGACTTAGCTTACATTATAATAGATTAGCTTAGCACATGTTAGCTTATGCTACCTTAGCTTAGACTAGCACAGCTTAGCTTAGCCTAGCATAACTTAGAATAGCTTAGTTTAAGCTATCATAGCCTAGCTTAGACTATCTTAGCGTAGCTTTTCATAGCTTACCATAGCGTAGATCAGACTTATCAGAGACTACCTTAGCATAGCGTAGACTAGCATAGCTTAGCACAGCTTATATTAACTTAGATTAGCTAGACTAGCATAGCACAAATTAGCCTAAGTTAGACTATCTTAGTTTGTGACAGCTTTAAATAACTTAGCAAAGCATAGCTTAGACTAGCATAGCTTAGACTAGCATAGGTTAGTCAAGAGTAGCAAAGCCTAGCTTAGACGAGCATAGCTTAATATAGCATACCTTAGCGTGGACTAGTATAGCATAGCTTAGACTAGACTAGTAGAGCATAGATTGGCCTAGGCTCGCTTAGCCTATAGTCGATTGGGCTAGACTAGATTGGCCTAGACTGGATTGGCCTAGACTAGATGGGTCTAGATTAGGTTGGCCTAGACTAGATTGGCACATACCAGATTGGAGTGGACTTGACTAGATTGGACTAGACTGGATTGGCCTAGATTGGAGTAGACTAGACTAGATTGGGCTAGACTAAACTAGACTGTGTTAGACTAGATTGGCCTAGACTAGACTAGATTGGCTTAGACTAGACAAGATTGGCCTAGACGAGATTGGAATAGACTAGTCTAGATTGGCATAGACTAGATTGGCCCAGACTAGATTGGCCTAGAGTAGACTAGATTGACCTATACTAGATTGGACTAGACTAGATTGGCCTGGACTAGAATAGATCTCCCTAGACCAGACTAGATTGACCTAGACTACATTGGATTAGACTATATTGGAGTAGACTAGATTGGCCTAGAGTAGGTTGGCCTAGACTAGATTGGCACATACCAGATTGGAGAAGACTAGACTAGATTGGACTAGACTAGATTGACCTAGACTAGAATAGATTGCCCTAGACTAGATCGACCTAGATTAGATTAGATTGGCCTAGACTAGATTGACCCAGACTATATTGGACTAGACTAGATTGGACTAGACTAGATTGGAGTAGACTAGATTGGCCTAGATTAGGTTGGCTTAGACTAGATTGGCACATACTGGATTGGAGTAGACTAGACTAGATTGGACTAGACTAGATTGGCCTAGACTAGACTAGATTGGCCTAGGCTAGATCGACCTAGATTAGATTAGATTGGCCTAGACTAGACAAGATATGGCATAGACTAGATTGGCCTAGACTAGAACCTATTGGCCTAGACTAGACTATATCGACCTAGACTAGATTGGCCTAGACTAGATTGGCATAGACTAGACTAGATTGACCTAGATTAGATTGGACTAAACTAGATTGGCCTAGACTACATTGGACTAGACTAGATTGGGGCAGACTAGATTGGCCTAGACCAGACTGGATTGGCCTAGACTGGACTAGATTGGCCTAGACTAGACTAGATTGGCCTAGTGTAGACTGGGAATAGACTAGACTAGATTGGCCTAGACTATAGACTGGCCTAGACTGGACTAGATTGACCTAGACTAGACTAGATTTGCCTATACTAGACTAGATTGGCCTAGACTAGACTAGGTTGGCCTGGACTAGACTAGATTGCAGTGATTTGCCTAGACTAGACGTCATGTTAATCATGTAGGCTAGACAATGCATGTAGGCTAGGCTAAGCCTGTATGCTAGGCTATGCTTATGTAAGCACAGGCCTTTGAATTTTCGTCCATCCATCGCACTAGTACATATCCCCTACTGTATATATATACACCTGTGCAAAAGTTAAGCACCACCCTATTTTTACGCACATGCGAGGGTATATTCATGTGCTATGAAGAAAGCAATAGCATAAACATTTATGTACCCATCCATCTTAGTGCAAGAGGTAATAATGCAACTAGAGGAATGCTGATTATGATGGTGGGGAAACACTGTATGTTTTTGTTTGAACTTGAAAACGAGGCCTGAATATGGTTACGTTGACACAACTGACAACTATTGCCCTACAGTTGACACACGTGGCTAGATTGTCATTAATGGTGTCTGAAAACGAAGATTAACATCTGTGCACGAGTTTGAGACTGTCATTATTAATACCGGGTATATCCACCTTGTGCCTGGATGACGGCCTGGACACGATGTCTCATGCTGGTCACCAACCAACTGATACGCCATTGTGGTATTCGTTGCCATTCAAGATGGAGTGCGTCTGTTAATTCATGTAGGTTCTGCACTGGAGGATCCCCCCTTCTCACCATGTTTCCCAGAATGTCCCAGATATGCTCAATAGGGTTCATGTCAGGGCTCCTTGCTGGCCATGGTAGGGTTTCGATGGCATTCTGGCGGAGGTATT
The DNA here is from genome assembly GCA_034401795.1 of Chaetoderma sp. LZ-2023a. Classification (NCBI taxonomy): domain Eukaryota; kingdom Metazoa; phylum Mollusca; class Caudofoveata; order Chaetodermatida; family Chaetodermatidae; genus Chaetoderma; species Chaetoderma sp. LZ-2023a. Next base: position 39,612,293 of record CM067361.1, read on the forward strand.
CATGCACAGCTCTAGCACGATGTGGTCGGGCGTTGTCATCCATGAATATAGGGTGGGTTCCAGGTGCATGATTTACAAAATGAGGGACCACAACTCTATCCAGTATGGAATCTTGATATCTTTGTCCATTTAGTGTTCCAGGTACAGTCAACAGATCCAGCTTGCAATCAAATGAGATGCACCCCCATATCATAACGGAACCTCCACCAAATGGAACTTCTTCCATGATGTTACGTTGGTCGTACGCCGTGCGTCTGGACATCCATACACGAGTTTGACCATCTGTGGCATGAAGCAGGAACCGACTTTCATCGGACCAGTGTACCCGTCTCCAGGATCTCATGTTTCAGTGTCTTCTTTCGTTGCACCACCTCAGACGCTCCTCTTTGTGGTGTGCAGTGAGGAGAGGACGTCTGACAGGTCTCCTAGCTTTCATGCCAGCAGCATACAGTCTCCTTTTGACGGTAGACATTGACACTCTATTGCGCGTTTCCCATTGCTGGCTGAGCACTCTGCTGTTGGTGAATGGAGATCTCCTAACAAGGCGTACTAGGGCTCGATCATCACGGGCAGTAGTCTTCTTCGGTCTTCCAGATCTAGGCCTGTCCTTCACCTCGTTAGTTTGCCCATGTTTTGCAATCAAACGACTGATTACAGTATGGTTAATGTTCAGCTGTCTGCCAATCTCTCTGCATGACATACCAGTGGTATGCATGCCTATGATTTGCCATTTCACACGATCACTTAACCTTCGTCTTGCCATAGCGGTTCACAATCAAGAGCTAATTTACTCTGTACAAATAAACCACGGTCATGAACACAAAATTCCTAATCTTGTCGCCTAAATCTGTATGTAATGTTCTACACCTCAAACTGGACTTTTACATAACTGAACACGTGTGCTGTTTCCCGCCACGCACGGACATCAAGCGGCGTGAAGTCATGCATGCATGTGCATTTCGTACTTGGAATTATGTCAGCTAACGCGGAGACAAAAAGTATGGCAGCCTAGTTGTACCATCATGTTTCTACGTTCTATTGTTTTTGCTGGTGCTTAACTTTTGCACAGGTGTATATATATATATATATATATATATATATATATATATATATATATATATATATATATATATATATATATATATATATATATATATATATATATATATATATATATATATATATATATATATATATATATATATATATATATATATATATATATATATATATATATATATAATGTAAGCATTAGGTATGTATGCTATTAGTCTAGGTATGTTGGCTAGTAGGCATGTACGGAAATTAGGTAAAAGTGAAAGCTAGGCTCCCCAAAAAGTTTTTTAAATCAAGATTAGGGGACCTTTGGCTTTTGCAATGAGCAGCAACACGCAAAACTGATAAATTTTCCTGAATCTTATAACACGTTAATAGAATTGTATGTCAATAGTTTGAAGTGGTCAAGATTCTCTGGATTTGTACAAAAACATACCAAACAACAGTTGTTGTATTTCATAAGATGGACTAGATACGTAGTAATTGCCGTTTTGAGCGATGTACTGCTATACTAGTAATCAGCTTTTTTTACATTCCAGGCGTTTGTTTTGGGGGTTCCCGGGTCTAAAAATAGACAGCCAATAGAAATATTCCCGCTTTCCGTGGATGCATCTTATTATCTAGGCCAATCAGTGACGCTAGTTAACCAGGCTCATTTGCATTTCGGAAGTCGTCGGAATCTTCTAAAAATCTCCCCGGGGTAACATTCCATCGAGTACATGTTCACATCGAAGGCGGGATGCTCTACGTTAAGTTCGACTCACTAACTATAGTAAGTTTGCTGGTTTACTGATCATGCGCAGTTGCTATGCCCAGTCGAACTTGATCGTAGTCGACTATAGTTCGTTGGTACCCGGTTCCCTATTGAATTACTATTGCAGAAAATTTGGAGCCGGGGTACCAGTCTCCATTAACCCTTTCTGTCGTCTGTTTTGATGACCTACGAAAATGGGTTATTTTTGTCCGCTAAAACGTCAAAAAGCGGCCATATGGCATAAAGTAGGAAGGAATATGAGTTGGGGAACATTGACATACAATGGGAAAGCATAATTCACTAAACCTACGTTATTTAGTGAAACACTTATACGTTTATATGCATTTATTCGTGGCAAGTGATCGGTGTCCGCCATTTTGAAATTTACGCAAATATCGCACTAACCACCTGAACCGAGGTCGGTGCTCGGTTGACTATAGTTGACTAGCTAGTTAACTATATGAAGTTCGACTGGTACTCTCGTTAGTTATAGCTAACTATGGTTAGGAGTCGAACTTGACATATATTGATAAACAAAATTCTGCTCGGCATAAAGCCTGGAATCCTCTCCGGTCCCAGAATCTGTATCTGTATCTGCAAGAATACTAGGCAAAATCCTATTGGACATCACGTCTAGGTGCGGGCCTCGTGAACATGGCTGGGTTAATTTAAGTTTATTTACAATATGAAGTGATGATTGATCTGTATACTATTTACACATGCCTGATCAGGTATGTTAGACCGTCGTCTGTCGGATGTAGGTTTTGAACTTCGCTACATCCGGGGCAGTGATTATGTCTTTGGACAGGAGGTTATTCCATGTTGGTAAGGTTTGTGGGAAAAATGAACTTTGGAACTGGCTGACTGATGGTTGGTATGGCTCTAGCTTCCACGAGTGACTACGCCTGGTGGTGCCTACGTTCGCCCAGCGAGGGTGATACTCTGCTAGTATGGCTACCTCACCATGTAGGATTTTATACATGAGGACAACATTGGTCTTTCTACGCCGTTGTTCTAGGCTTTCCCATCCCAGTTGTTCTATCATAGCAGAAACACTCTATTGGGTGTCGGTACACTGGGCGGCCAGAGACGAACCTCGCAGCCTTTCGTTGTACTGCTTCTAGCTGAGTTTTGAGGTCTTTTGTTAGAAAATTGCAATACTATTCCTTAGCTTCGAAGAAAGCCTAGCAAGATGGTACATTGCGACATATTGACTTTGAAATTAGTTTTCGCGATAGAAACAATAAAACAAAGCAGAGAATCAAGAGATATACATCAAATTACAATTATGATTCCATTTTCAGCAAGTCAAATATAGCATCATCAGATTCAGCTGATTGCACTAATTAATAATTAACCATAAGTTGGTATTGGACGTAGGATTTCTCCTATATGGCCAGATCTTCATACTCTTCATATGTGTCTAAAACTACTTGCGTGGTGTGACTCGAAGTATCAATGTGTGCCTTATAATTGTGGAGAATGTCTTGGTGTTGACAGTGCTTGTCTAGCCGCTTCTCAAAGGGTGTTATGGTCAGTGCGTTAATCACATCCTCTGACAGGCTCTTCCATGGTTCGGCTATTCTGATTGCGAAGCTTTCTTGCTGCAATCTCGTCTTCGCTCTATTCTTGAAGGCCTTTAGGCTGTGCCTTCTTATTGCCGAGTCTCTTAGTGGGATAGCAAGGATTACTTCTGGGTCATATTTATCATGAAGATAAGCACCAATACTGAATGGTAGGCTACCAGCAACATCACTACTCATAATCAACTCCTTTGCTATGTTTTGTTGTCTCTGTGGCAAGGTTTTTCAAACTAATATCATATATAACACACAGACCTGTATGCTATCATCTATAAGCTGTGTGTGAAACCACATAGATTGCGTGTGAAACCACACTAACCTGTATCGTTAATAGTTGTGGACTGTGTGTGAACCAGACTGGTCTATGTTAAGTATAGACTGTGTGTGAAACTACACCAGTCTATGTTAAGCATAGACTGTGCGTGAAACCACACCAGTCTATGTGTTTTGGATTGGATGTCTAGTGTGTAACATATACTAAGCTACACTACATACAGTCATGACAGTAGGAACAACTATGACTAAATGCATGTAGATGTATATATATATATATATATATATATATATATATATATATATATATATATATATATATATATATATATATATATATATATATATATATATATATATAAATATATATTGTTAATTATAACACGGTCCAGATCGATCACTACTTTTCGGAATGAGCTGTGAACCTTGTAAATAAAACAAAAGTCTATATAAAGTTTGGAACAATCGCAAATCAAATGTTCTGTACAACATGCATATAGACTTTTGTAAACTCCAATACGCTAGTGGAGAAGCAACTAGACTTGACAAGCTAGAACCGGCCGACAAGCTACAATAAGCCTAATTCACTTTCAGCTGTAAACGATATCTTATCATATCATATCATATATCTCTTTACGCTTGCTTGTGAGGCAGCGCACAACAGGTTACTTTAAGTGTTCCTTATACCGGAATCGAGTCCAGGTTTTAGCCAACAGGCGAGATGGTAGCCGGCGATATGGGGGACCATATCATATCATATGTCTTTTAAAGCTTGCTTGTGAGGGAGGCAGCGCACAACAGATTACTTTAATTAAGTGTTCCTTATACCGGAATTGATTCCAGTTTTTAGCCAACGCTCTTTTAGCGAGATGGTCGCCTGCAATATGGGGATCTGCGAGGGTGTGTAACAAAATCCGGACCCCGGAAACAGATTACTAGTCGATCTCCTCGACAAACTAGCGTACACCTCGCCAGAAAAGCACAAGCCCAACCCATTGAACTATATTCTACCGCTTGGCAAACTTTCGACGCTCTACTCTCAAAACCTTGGGAGAAGATACGTTTAAAAACAACTAAAAAATCCCGGGCTTAAGATTACAATAGACCGCGTCGCTTCGCACGCAGCCTAACTAGACGGTACAGTTGCAAGCAACCGTAAATCTGCGAGCTGAAGCTGTTTTGACAAGAGTAGCATATGAAATGCTTTCGCTACCTTCTCTCTGTATGATGTTGTCACCTTAATGGCAATAGGATGCCAAATTGGCGGCGTCTAAATATACCAAGTAATTTTGAATGGTATGGGAAAATAATACCATGGATGGTCGTAGGATATGAAATCTTCTCTATCCTCTCTCCGTATGACTTAGTGGGTGGGAGGTGGGGGTGATGGTGGCTTGAGCCCAAATATCATTGATAATTTTGAGAAATGGTATTTGTACCATCCTAGCATAATTCTGTTACGGTGAGTGATTTTATTGAATTGAATGGAAAACAGAACTTTGGGGATTGATTAAGTAAATAAAATCGTTAGCGAAAATATAAACCTTTCAGAAATCCGCATTGCCGTGGCTTACATGTCCCATAGGAAATATATGGGAGCAATATTCGAACAGCGACTGCTCCTAGAGTTTTCTGTCGATCATCTTGAAACTTCAGAGATCTCTAGCATGTGTTGACACTCATCCTGACTCAAACAATTTCTTGTGTCCCGTGACCTGTTTTTTGCGAAAATCCGGCAAACGTATAATTTATTAGATTCAAGATAATTCGTATTTCTATGGCGGTCAGATTGTTGAGGTTTGGCAAAGCCGTAGATGCATCATGCCACTATCGATTAAGACAATAAAATCGTTAGCTCACCTATAGACCTTTGGGAAATCCGCATTTCCGTGGCCTACATGTCCCATAGGAAATGTATGGGAGCAATAATCACACAGCAACTGCTCCTAGAGTTTTTCCTCGATCATCTTAAAACTGTACACACTCCTGGCATGTGTGGCCCTGCATGTTGACCTAAACTGCTTTTTGGGTGCGATGACCGTTTGGCATAAGCATAATTGTTGGCATCATTTGCCGATATACGACGGAATTATGGCCGGATGGTTTCAGGATATAATTTTTCTGATCCAGGGCGAAATTACCTCTCAGACGCCGTTTACAGAACTCCGATACCATGAGGAGTTCATGAGATATTCTGATTTTTGTAACGTAGACACATATTTCCATAGGGAATGTATTGGAGATTGATTTAATGATAAATGCCTCAATTTTTAACTATCACCTCTTAACTTGATACACTCTTAGTACACCCCCGGGTATTTAGAGGCCAACTATAGAAATCGGATCTGGTGTATGGTTTCCGAGAAGTCCAATTTTCCTTGGACAAAAAGGGCCATAAGAAATGTATGGGATCAATACTCGGTCAGCAACTGCTGCTAGCTTTTTTCTCAATCATCTTGAAACCTAAAATATGTCTATCATCTGTTGACCCGTATCGAGACCCAAAAATATTTTTTGGGTCCATTGACCCATTTTAAAGAAAATGCTGCATAAATACATACTTGTGGCATCATTATAACTCTTATTTCTATGATGGTTAGAATGCAGTAATTTGAGACATCCATAGAGGCAAGATGATCCTACTGTATGAACTACATTGTTATTGCAAACCGGCACACTGGCACATTTTCCCGTGATTTACTGTTAGATTACGAAATTATGGTTGGATTATTGGCTTATTTGATCTGGCTGATTCGGGGCGAAATCGCCTCCCAGACGCCATTTACAGGACTCTGATATCAGGATCGTTTCATGAGATATCCTGATTTTTGCAACGTAGACACATATTTCCATAGGGAATGTATTGGAAATTGATTTTATGATAAATGACCCACTTTTGGAACTGTCATCTCTAAACTTGATACATTCATAGTAAGTCCCCGGTCATGTAAAGGCACTCTAGAGAAATTGGACCTGGTGTATGAGTTCCGGGAAATCCCCTTTACCGTGCCCAATGGTGACGGTATGTTGACTGGCCACGAGTGTTCATCGGACCCTAGCCACGCTCCCTAAAACCTTCAAGCCTTATTACACCTGTCGATCATTGGCACATTAAAGGATTTACATTTTAAAATGCTGGCGGTTGGATGAGCGGCTATATATATATAGGCATGGTGTGTGACCTAGTTTATATATATATATATATATATATATATATATATATATATATATATATATATATATATATATATATATATATATATATATATATATATATATATATATATATATATATATAAAAATATATATATATGCAAATAAGGTGAGGTCATCACTCTCTCGACAAATCAGGAAACCGGCCCATGTCACATTTCTTCTTGTCCGTATCATTTAATAAATATTCTATTGCATATTTTGAAACTAATTTGACTTCGCGTTGTAGGCAGCAACAGCACCCGGTCAAATTAGTTTTAAAATATTCAACAGCTATATAGCTTTCTAGAAATTGAGATTCAGGGAGTTCAGGGTTCAAAGCGTGGGTGGAGCTTAGTTAGAGATGGACGGATCATAGCTAAAACTGGATTCCTCCATTATGTTCAAAATATTCAACAGAAACTGTATTACTAACATATTTTTCCTTTTGTTCTGGAAACATTTTAACTTATTTCTGAGCTGTACTGTATCGTGTAACAGTTGAATTCAATTTGTCGATCAAGCACGTGGCATCATAATCGATTACGTCACTTGTAAGCTGACATCACTATCATAATTGACAGAAATTCTCCGTCATAAATCTGGAATAGTCCGTCAAGTGTATTAATTGAATTGTATGGTTTGACGGATTTCCTACTTAATAAATATTATGTTGAACATTTTGAAATCTAATTAGACTGGGTGCTGTTGCTGCCTCTTAGTTTCAAAATATTCATCAGAATGTGTATTAAATAGTAAAGGTATGCAATTCGTACAACTGACAGACTTAAGAGTTCCTGATGGACTTAGCGACGTCATTCAATACAATGTGATTGTTATGTTTGCCTACAGGTGACGTAGTTTATTCTGACGTTATATTCTTGATCGACAGATTGGATTAATTAATTCATCAAGTTTTTCTATGACATGTCTACATTTCAGAGGCGGAGTATGCCTATAAGCATGATAAGCCAGTTATTCCTCTAATGATGCAGTCCGACTACACGGGCGATGGCTGGTTAGGACTACTCCTGGGAACACAGAAATACTATAGCTTCGCGAGCGAAGACGACATTACTAAGAACATGGGCCCGGTGATGAAAGAAATTGATGGATATAAATAATGTAGTCTAAAGATTACACCAAAAAATGGGAACTACACTGAACAATGTTTCATTGTTTTGTTTATTTTTTGCTATTGTATATAAACTATTTTAGGTAACTTTTGAGCAAAAAATAGCCGAAAATATTAAGGATAATCCTAAAAGGTCTTGGACTTATGTAAGATCCAAGACAAAAAACAATCAGGAAATTCCAGACTTATACACTGATAATAACCATACGTACTTTAATTCTACGGATGTAGACACAGCTGAGGCTTTATTAAATTTTCTCCCATCTGTATTTATCATAGAACCTGATGGCGTAATACCATAAATTGAGAAAGTGTCTTGCCCATAAGTAAATTCAGCAACTATCAACTATGTTTATGGCGGTGACATATATTTATATACAGACGACACAAAGTTGTTTCAGGAAATAAATTCCACACCAGACAGATATATATATGTGTGTATATTGTTAGGGGATTGGTCAGATAAGTGGCTCTTACAATTCAACACATAGAAATGTAAATGCATGCGAATTGGTAACTCATCCTTAGAAGAGTACAGCTACAGATTAGTAAAAGATGGTAACCTATAGAATTCACTAACACTGAAATAGATCTTGGTGTAATCATTGATGATAAGTTGACCTTTAAAAACACATTGTCGATCAGGTTAACCAAAGGCCAATGGAATCATGAGAACTATCCGGTGCACATTTGTGCATTTAGATAAAAAAATTGTTCAAAACATTTTACACATCATTGATAAGATTTCAACTTGAATGTGCAAACCAGGCAATGAGTCCTCATTATAGAAAACATACAGACATTCTGGAAAATGTAGAGCGACGGGCTCCTAAAGTAGTACCAGGCCTATCATACCTAAGCTATGAAGCCAGACTTAAAAATACCCAATTTACCATCTTTGGCATATCGAAGAAAAAAGGGGTGGGGTGGGGCGGGGGTATATGATAGAAACCTACAAAGTCCTAACGAAAACAGTTTGACCCAGAAATCTGTGAATCTTTTTTTTAGTTAAGAGAAAATCTTATAACTAGGGGTCATAGTCTAAAGGTATACATACCAACAGCAAGACTCGACTTACAAAAATACTCCTTCAAACATCGAGTTATGGACTTATGGAATAGCCTACTACAACACGAAGCCCAAATAATATTATCTTTTGAATCTAGGTCTGAAAGACTAAACTGTTATACTATGATTACCTCACAGCCGACAAAGTCAGATTAGTATCAGACCAACTATTAAAAACGGTAGAGTAACTAATACCCTCATAGAAAATTTAAAAAAAAAACCCCAAGCACCTGGCATAACAGGCTTATGGGCCTTCTCTTACAGGATATAGAATTTGATTGATTGATTGATTGATTGATTGATCATATTGATTAGAAGTGATGGTGTATATAGGGCCACGTTAACGCATTGTTAATAACCGATGAAGCTGGTTCGCACCTCGGTGGTGAACCATCTCACCATTCTTGGGAACATAGCAAATCGCTTTCCGCCTCATTGTCTTATGTCGGTCTTGAGCAACGAACGTGCATTTGCAGGACAAGAGAAGACAATTTAAAAACGTTACCACTGGAATGACTGGGTCGGTTACTGAGCCAGTTGTTCCAGTGGTAACTTTTTTAAAGCATAGTCTTATCTTGCCCTGCATATTGGCACTGATAAGTAAAGATGTGCATGTCTTCACGTATTGACATTCAAGCTGGACACACATCATCTGCAATCGTCTTGAGAAATATCTATTTGCATGAAAACAGAAATAAATTTTTGTAAATTCCATTAGTAAAGTTACAAACATAGTTTTGTCTTGGCCTGTAAATCGACATTCATTGGATTTCAATGTTTTACAATTCTTGTCCATTAATTAAAGGTGCATATTCACACCAAAATGCTTGAAAATTAAAAAATTTAGATTGTATACCTTTAGAGCTTAAATGTAATGAAATGAAATACATCTTAACATATGATGGTTTCATTTCAATTTTATTAGTTGTGAGGTTGAATTAGGGACTCATGTTTTTAATTCAACTTCAAAAGTTAGGAAATTTGATAACTTATACGTAATGAAATCATCATATTTTAAGATTTATTTCTGTCATTACACCTAGATACGCAATTTAAACCTCTAGAAGTATATGATTAAAACTTTTTTCTTTTTTGGAGCATTTTGCTGTGATTATGCAGCTTTAATGAGCTAATTGGTATAAGTAGCATTTTGAGAGCTTTGCGACTCAAGCTTGTTGACACAAGAGGGGTTAAACCATACCTTTCGTATATGACACAATATGCGGATAGCACATACCTTCAATAACTACTGTAACATGTGCAGCACTTTTTGATGCTTGTAGTATTTGACTGTCTCTCATTCTCAGCAAATCGATTTTGCAGTTAATCAAAAGTTATGGAGGCGTCTTAGCTTATGCAAGGCTAAGTTCTAACGGTGACAATGTATGTATGTATGTATGTATGTATGTATGTATGTATGTATGTATGTATGTATGTATGTATGTATGTATGTATGTATGTATGTATGTATGTATGTATGTATGTGTGCATTTATATAGCGCCAATTCCAATTGAAGCTCAAAGGCGCTTTACAAGATTAAATAAAATTACACAATTATGTACAAAAACTTAAATTGAAAATAAATATGTTTTGAGAGCATATTTGAAAGGTTCAATTTTACGGCAATTTTGTATATGTGGTGGAAGACAATGATTCCGAGTAACACTGTTTTCAATTTAATTCTTGCTGAAACTAAACTATTTGGTATTTCTGAACAGACATTGAATGTATATCTCAAGCTAGAATGACTATGGGCAGTATGTCGAGCCCTATTTTTGCTGCACACCACGCGTCTTTTGGATCACTTCCCGCCCCCCTATGGATAACATTTAGATACATGGCACACACGATTTGGATGAGAGCTGGAGTAAGCTAAATAATAAGGTGTTGAGTAGGGGGGGGTGTGTGTGGAAATGTGGACGGATGAAAGACCGGGATGGTCGCACATGGCTTGTTATTATGAATACATCTATTATTAGACAAATGCACATTTATGATGATTGACCATCTCATCTTGAAAATATAAATTAAAAGTAAATGGATATTCATTAAACAAGCATTTACATTTTCTCATCCACTCAGGACCATTAACCATTTCATGACGAAGCCCGCCAAAGCCGTCTTTGCAGTCATCCTGAGAAATGTAAAATTTGTAGTCCAAATGAATTTATTTTTGAAAATCTACCACCGGAATTACTGGCTCGATAATCGAGTTGGTCATTCCACTGGTAAAGTTTCTAAAATGGTCCTCTCTTGGACTACACATATAGTCATTAAAGGGGCAACACGCTCAGTCATTCTGGTTTCTCCGCGGATCTGATTTCTTACCTTGTTATATTCTGTTTTCGTTGCAACATCACCTGTCATTCTATATTTTGCCCAGAGCCTTCGCTTGCCCTTTATAAGATTGGGTAATTTACGTTTAAAAAGGAGCATGTGCCTTTTATTATTCTTTTTAACCCGCTGCTTAATAATGGACTTAGGTACACATTCTTTTACTGCTGTTCTTAATTCGTTTGTAAAGATATCCCATTGTATCTCTATATCCACATGGTTCAGATGATGTCCCAATCAATATTTAAAATACATTTCATTTGCTCATAATTTGCCTTATTATAAATATATCTTGCTTTGGGCTCAACTGAGTTTAGCAAATGTGTATAGAAATCTACTGTTATGACTGAGTGGTCACTTTTACCTAAAGGTGCATCTATATCAAATTTCCCTATCATACATTCTTCATTTGTAAATATTAGGTCTAAACATGTTGGCTTGTTATTACCTCTGCCTCTAGTTTGCTTAGTTACATGCTGATATAGAAAGGAATTCCTTATGGTCTCTATAAAATCAAATTCAGGATCCCCTTGGCCACCATTGGTTGAATATTCTACCCTGTAGGTGGGGCTTAGAATACACCTTCCGTATCCTCTGCGTGTCGTAAGAGGTGACTAAAGGAGGTAAGGGTGAGGTAACCCTGTCAGAAACCTCGAGGGCTGAAGACGGAGGTTCCAGGCCGCACGGCGCACTCTAATAAACCATGGATCCACACGCTTAGCGCTTATGATCATGTCGATAGTCACTTACAGGACTGGCGGTATGATCACCGAACGAAAAGAAGAAGAAGATATCCATCTCAATTGTATTCTTAAATCTGTCTTTCATGTCTTAAATATTTTGGCTTGACGTCTGAAAATGCTAATACCCAAGGTTTATCCTCCATGATGTTTAATCTTTGTTTAAGTTCAATTAATCTTTCTGCATTGAATGTATCAACATTGGAAAATAAAACTTTAAAGCCATTGCAATTTGCATGTACACATTTTTAGTTTTTTGTGCATTTTTTGTGCTGATAATATGTAATTTATTTATGTTAATTTTTGTATTATTTACATGCACAGTTTTCATATACCATTCATTCTTTAAAAGAAAGAATCTGTTATTTAGTACTATTTGTTCTGATAGTAATGTTTGTTTTGATTGTATGGTTGACTGCTTGGACTCCTACCTAATCTCCTCCCATAGATAAAGAGGTTTTTTTTAGGGTTATGGTGGTATTGTGACATGCCTAACAAGTAATTTAAGATATTTTGGGGCATTGCATTTAGTCCTTACGTGTTTGAATGGATGTAATCAAAGAAAAGTTCCTGATAAACATAGCGATCTGGACTGGTGAATAGTTGAGAATGGTCAATAAATACTGCTAATGAGTAAAGCCTATCATTAAATTCTTGGGCCAGACTGTGTTCATAATTGGCATAAGGTCTAAGGAGTAAGGTATTAAGAAATTCGGGTAAAATAGCAGTTTTCGGTTTTTTTTCAGAAATGAATTCAGAATGAAATTGTTTTGTTCTCTTTCAAAATGACGACCAGCTCCACCTTTTGGGGTCAAAAGTACCAAGTTTCATTTTTTTTGCAGAAATGAACTCACGGTGAAAAAAATATTTTCTACTTATTTATTTTAAATGGTCACCATAATATTTATTGGGTCCGATCAACTTGAAACTTTGTGAACTCTTAGGGTTCATATTCCCTTGATTTGGTATCAAAGTTAAAGTTGATCCATCTAATAGTTTTCAAGAAATGAGTTTTTCCGTACCACATATACCCATAGTAAACCTACGGGAGCAATAATTGAACACTGTTATATCCCATAGTTTTCTTCAGATTTCCTTCAAACCTGGCCAGATTTTAAGATCTTCCTTGGGGTCAAGGTCAGTTACGAGTAAAGATTTCCAATTTTCATGTTTTCCATAAGTTACCGGCCTTTCATCACGCAACTTCGAAGAGCATGTTAGAAGACACTTTATTTTATCCTTAGGGGCAAGGCGACCTTTTAGTGTCAACCTATGAGCATTTCAAGCATGGATCTTTTACCTGAGACTACACATACAGTTTTTATTGGATCAGCATCAGACATGTTCAATGGTCTTGTAAGACGAGGCCTTATACTATTGCTTCATGACCAGACATCGCAGATTTACAGTTACTTCAGGAAATGTTCTCTAGTTGTTATTATTATTATTGTTATTATTATTATTATTATTATTATTATTATTAATATTATTATTATTGTTTAACAGTTGATTTTTCTCCTTTTCACACCATTTTCAATATCCTTCATAATCCTGAGTACGAGTTCTTCTTTGTAATTCATTGAAGCGCATTGGACATTGATGGGCAGGCCCAGACCACCGCGACAACCCTAAAACACAGATAGCAGCATTAACATTTGAACCGTCTGACTGCTGAGTTTAAGCAGCGGCATATATCTCTGGACCTGCTAAATATTTTGAAAACAATTTGACTGAAAGTTGTTACTGAATAAGCGAGCAGGAGAGCGAGAGATAGAGAGAGAGAGAGAGAGAGAGATAGAGACAGAGAGAGAGAGAGAGGGGAGGGAGAGAGGGAGGGAGAGAGGGAGGGAGAAGGTAAGGAGAGAGTGGGAGGGAGGAAGGGAGAGAGGGAAGCGTAGGGAAATTGAGAGAGAGAGAGAGAGAGAGAGAGAGAGAGAGAGAGAGAGAGAGAGAGCGACAGTGGGAGAGACAGCGAGCGAGCGAGCGAGCGAAAGAGAGAGAGGGAGAGAGAGAGAGAGAGAGAGAGAGAGGCGAGATGGAGGTAAGGATGGAGAAACGGAGGGTGGGAGGGAAATATAAAGGATGGAGGGAGAGGGATTGAGAGGGTGGTGGGACGGACGGTGAGAGAACATGAGAGAGAGAGAGAGAGTGGAGAGGGATGGAGGGAGCCAGGGAGGGATGGCGAGACGGAGAGAGAAAGAGAGTGAGTAAGGGCGGGTGAGAGGGGCCTGTGGCTGTGAGGAGAGAGAGCTGGATGGAGAGGAGGGAGGGAGTGATGGAGGGAGGGAGGGCGAGGAGAGAGAGAGAGGGGGTGGGGTGGGGGAGATGAGATGAAGGTGAGAAGGGGGAGGGTGGGAGGGAGGGCGGGAGAGAAGAGCGATTGCGAGAGAGTGATAGAGATGGTGGGTGGATGGGTGGGACGGAGGGTGGGAGAGAGGAGGGATTGAGAGAGAGTGATAGAGAGACGGTGGGTGGGTGGGTGGGAGGGAGGGTGGGAGAGCGTGAGAGAGAGAGAGAGCAATAGAGAGAGGGAGAGCGATAGAGTCGGGTGGGGTGAGCGGGAGGGAGTGAGGGAGGGATGAGAGAGATGGGAAGGGAGAGAGAGGGTTGGCTTGCTGTGGGAATTGAGAATTCAAAGTATATAAATTGATTCCAACGCACGTAATAAGTAGGCGGAGAATACCTCGAAACTGGCGGGGAATAGCTAGACAATTAATGGCTCCCTCTAGAACACACCTCTTTGAGATTTTTCTCTTCCTTATTCCTAGGTTTGTAATTCTCCTCCAAATTATCTAGATCCTCTTTCGTCACAGTTGCAACAGGCAGAGATCCAGCCGGGAAGTTCAATCCATTGTAAAGAAGATTATATAGATCAACGCCTGAAGACAAATAATACATAGGCTAGGCTACGCAATGCTGTGCTATATTAATGTTTTTCTGCATATATTAAGGATCGCCGAAATCTTTCACCTTGTAGTAGGTTAGGGATCCATCTCTACATATGCCCCGCCCATTTCTAGCTAAGCTCTGCTCGCTTTTTCTGTTTATTGGGACCGATGTATATACTTTCAACCCTGAATTATCAGAATCCCATTTTAAAGGTAATTCTACAGGTATACAGTTGAATATTTTGAAACTAATTTGACTGGGTGCTGTTGCTGCCTATTTGTTTCAAAATATTCAACAGAATGTTCATTAAATAGCAAAGACATATAATTCGTACTATTGTGTCTTGATGGACTATTCAAGGTTCATGACGGAGCTAGGTCTTTAGCCCCCTGCCGTATTCATAACACATTATGATTGTGACGTCAGCCGACACGTGACGTAATGAACTTTTCCAATTTTAACTATGCCCCACCCATCTCCAGCTAAGCTCCACTCCCACCTCGATCATGTTGGGATCGATTGATCCCCGAACGCCCTGACTATCAATTTCCAGAAAGCTATGCAAGTTAGCGGTTAAATATTTATGGCAGCAACAGCGCACTGTCAAAGTAGTTCAAATAATAATGATAATAATATTTTGAGACTAATTTGACTGGTTGCTGACTGGGACAGCACGCAGTAAAATTAGTTTCAAAATATTCAACAGAATGTTTATTAAATGGCAAAGACATACACATACAACGTGTCGGACTATTAAGCGTTAAAGACGGACTATATCGAATCACTCATGACGTCATGATTGTGACGTCATTCTAAGCGTCACGTAGTGGATTAAGACGTCATATGGTGGATGGATATACTTGGAAAGGTCCATAGTTTATGCTTTCAGCAATGACCTCCAATCAAATTAAGCCTAATATTCAACAGTACGTTTTATTTTGTTTTGGAATCGTGATGTGTAACTTCTTACTAATTATATCGCGTGTGATTAGAAGAGGCAACGCGGGACTGGCAAATCCAGGGGAGATAATCACGTCTATACGCTGATCTTTCATCGCCTGGATGACGTCATTACGCCAGTCCTGCAATCAAGCAAACACTTGACAAGAGCAATCAGAGATTGCAGGCACTGGCCCTTCCGTTTTTGTCACATTCCAATTTTCTAGATTTTTTGTTCACACCAATTCGTGTGTTAAATTGTGAGCAAAATCAGACCAGACGTTTCCGAGACATCCGGAGACCCATTTGATCCGATCCCGGTCCTGGCGGCTCTTTTATCAGGATCACAGCCCAAAGGTAGGCAGGCAAGCAAGTGTGCAGGCGAGTGGGCTCGCGGGTGGGCCAGCGGGCAGGCAGGCAGGCATACATATGCACGGACGGACAAGCGTGTGGGTGGCCGACCGACCGGACAGACAGACTGATGTCTAGATGGACGGATGGACAGACAGACACGATAGCAATACACACTTCTTACGGGCCGAGGGTAATAATCAGATACGCAATGGAATATATGACGTCATAGTCAGTTACATCACATGTCGGCTGACGTCACAATCATAATGAACAGAGAATATTCCGTCATGAAACTGGAATATTCCGTCAAGTTGACGAATTGTATATCGTTGACGAATTTACAATTTAAAACACATTCTGTCGACTATTTAGAAAGCAACTTGAGCTGTTGCTGTCATGGGAAAAATTTCAACAGGTTCCCGCTATTATTGCCTAGGATTTGGGATCCTGCAAATTCAGGGTTCCAAGTATCTAAATCTATTCTAACACTGGTAAAACTGTGGACGGAGCCTAGCTAGAAATGGGTGGGGCATAGCTAGAAATGGGCGGGGCATAGCTAGAAACTGATCCCTCGATCTATTCTTTCATTAGTCACAGTGTTGCAAACCTGTTTATCTTGAAATTACAGTTACCTTGATAAAAGATGGGAAAACATATTAAGATTGGTAAAAAAATCCCTTAGATGGAACAAGGCTCAATTTTCGCAATCTGTATTTTCGGAATCGGTTACGTTAAATGTTATTTTGGTATCTACGGATGTTCATAGTACATACCTCCATCAAACCGACATCGGTCCACCAGTCAAAAACAGGCCTGTAAAGAAAAAAGTACGACACAAAATTGTTGAGACTTGGCTAGCCTTGTCAAAAATATCATAAATTTGACAGACAGACAGACTGACATGCAGATGGGCAAACAGACATACGGACCGACTTACACTAGCTGCTAGTCGCAATGGAGGAATCCAGTTTTAGCTATGCCCCGCCCATCTCTAGCTAAGCTCCGCCCACACTTCGCTCGTGTTGGGATAGATTGATCCCTGAACCCTGTGACTATCAATTTCCAGAAAGCTATGCGGGTAAGCTGTTGAGTAATTTGACTGGATGCTGTTGTTGCCTATGGCAGCAACAGCGCCCATTCAAATTAGTTTCAAAATATTCAACAGCATGTTTATTAAATAGTAAATACATACAATTCGTACAACAACGCTTAGCCCGTGATCAATCAAGCGTTATCTACGTCATTAATGATGTAATTGATTATGACGTCATGCTACACGTCACGTAGTTGATTATGACGTCACATGATTGATGGATAAACGGGAAAGGTCCATTAATACACTACAACTCAAACCAAAACTAACCCTAAGAACGAAATGTGGACATGATCTAAACTATCTGCCTGATGCAGATGTCAAACAACTAAAATACAGGTGGTCTCTAGAACAGGTTAGGCCTAGATGCTTATAACGGTAGATACATTTCCTATTCGCCAGTATCGTAATAATTGTTTGGGAAAATAGTCCAGCTTAATGTTGATCACCTCTTAAAAATCATAAGGTTGTTTTTAATTTCTGTTATGTGGGTTCCATCAGCTAACTTCAGGTATATTTACAAATGCAAAAAAGATGCAGTTATGTGTTATCTATTACATACTTCAGTCCCATAGAGTTCCATAGGGTTTTTAGCTCGAGCCGGTTTCTAAAACAAAAGATGTATTCATTACGATTTAATACACATTTATGACCACACACAGGCATTACGTATGCTCGCGAGTAGTAGTAGTAGTAGTAGTAGTAGTAGTAGTAGTAGTAGTAGTAGTAGTAGTAGTAGTAGCAGTAGCAGCAGCAGCAGCAGAAGCAGCAGTAGTAGTAGTAGTAGTAGTAGTAGTAGTAATAGTAGTAGCAGTAGCAGTAGTAGTAGTAGTAGTCATAGAAGTCATATTGATTTGGCTCTGCTATTAACGTCGATTTAAGACGATTCCTACTACGCATATATGATTTATTTCTTGTCTTGATTCCTTATAAATGTATATACGTTGGTTTTGCTGTTTTGATTTCTTGAAATTTTGTTGTGGGAAGTCGCATTTTGTTGCGAAGTTTTCCTGCCATTACTTTTGATTTGGCTTTGATAGCCATTGTCTTGTCGGCGTCCTGTCTTCTGACCGTAATTGTACATTGTCCACGTTTAGTTGATGGTGATTAATTACGCAGGCTAGTTATATAAAGCCTCATTTACCGTTGGCACGCTAGCGATTATTCCCTTCTTTTCGATCGCGTGGTTACACGCGCGTTTTCTGTTGAGCTTCGCGCTTCGTGGCTGTATACAACTCGCGCTTTCTGCAGGGTTTAAAAGCTGCGTTAGAATACTGCATATCACGCAGTAGCCGCGGCGTCTCCCTTTGTTCAATTATACCCGTTAATTAACCAACGGCTTCTTACTATCAACTGTAAATATCACAACGCTCACACCGCCAAACTAAAAATGACATCCGAATATAAGCGTATGCTTAGTCTTAAAATTAGCACAAAAGGGTGGGGCGTTTCAGCTATTGATGTGTATAATGGCTTGAAGAACACGATTGGCACTGGTCCTAAGGTATTAAAGGGCCTGATTAACGTGACCCGCAATATATGGAATGTGACAGTAAGCACCCAAGAGGCAAAGGATAGGCTATTGGAGAGCGATCTTGTTATAGCTGGAGAAATATGTAGCATCGAGGAGATCGACTCAGATAAATTAATGGTAAAGATAAAAGTTCCTCTTGAAATCCCGGATGAGCGTTTGTTAAGCGAACTTAGCCATTATGGGCAAGTATCGAAAATTGAGAGAGAGACTTACCGTTTTGATAAAACCTTGGAAAATGGTATTAGAAGAGTATACTTTGAGAAGGTAGACAAGGCTCTGCCTAATAAGTTGTCTATAGACGGCATTTTTATCCTTCCACTGTGGTACAGAGGTCAAGTGAAGGAGTACAGGATTTGTTCCAGCACTGGTCATCTGGCGGGAGATTGTCCACAAAAAAACAAATGCTTAATTTGTGGTTCAACAGAACATTTCAAGTGGCGATGTCCCAACAACACGCCGACGCCTAAGCAAGATACACACAGTAGCTATGTGGCATCGCGTACTGAACATCAAATTGAGCGAGTTAACTCACTCCCTGCTCAAATTGTTACAGTTGTTGCTGAAACTAATTCAGAAGAGAGTGTAGTTACGGTGAACCCCGTCGTAGTGGAGAATGCGGACGAAATTGACGTTATTGAGGAAGGTATTAGCTTAACTCCAGAGAGAACAATCCAGGATACGGATGCGAAGTCAAGTCAAAGCGATCATGATGACACTCTGGATGAAAGCGAATTCCCTTTGTTACCGCGACAAACTACATTCAGGTCGCAGGTGACAGATGACGATGATGAATTTCCATTAAGTCCTTTCCCATCAACTCAGATTACGGACCTAGATAATAAGGCTCCTGCGAGTATTAATCTGGATGGCAAAACATCTGTAAAAGATAACGTTGATACGCATGCCACTGATGTTTGTGCTAGCCTTAAGCGTCACAAGGAAGAATTGTCTAGTTCAGAATCTGATGTCGAGGAAAATGATATTGAAGATGATAATATGTCTACTGCTGGGTCAGACTATTCTGTACAGACGCAATGCTCACAGACAGCAAAGGAAATGGTTTTATTTCGTTCAGAAGATGGTGAGGTGTTGGTGCCTTATGTAACAGCCAAAGGAGTACACTATAGACATCTAAGATGTGATTCCGCTATTTCTAAATACAAACATTTAGAAGTAGTTGATTTGAAAAATCATGATTTTAATAGTAAGCTGGGTAAATGGGCCAAAAAACGAAGCAAGCCTAGTAAGAAAAATAAATCCAGTTAGATTAACAATGGCAGTCCTGTATACTATTCAACTATTTATGCTCATTTGTACGATAAATTGCAAAGGCCTAAATACTGAACTAAAACAGAGATGTTTGTTGGAAGTGCTTGAGGACAAAAAGGTCGATATAGCTTTGCTTCAGGAAACGAAGATTAAAGATCATGAAATCTTTGATTCATTTAAACAGTTTTTTAAAGGTCAGTTGTTTTACGCATTATCGTGCGATAACAGTGCAGGGGTTGCTATTCTCATTCTTCCACACTGTCTTAAATCTGTTAATGTGTTAGCATCGTCATCAGATACAAATGGACGTTGGGTCAATGTAACAGTAGATATCTTTGACTTTAGCTTGACTATAATGTGTGTTTATGCGCCTGTTGCACATGGTTCACGTCATACATTTTTCCACGATATCTCCGCCATTATTCAAGATACTATATCTGAAAATTTGATATTAGGAGGTGATTTTAATTGTGTTTTAGATTCAAACATTGACAGAAAATCGCAATCTGTATATAATGATACGTCACACGTTGAATTAAAACATGTTTGTGACAGGGAACATTTATTTGACAGCTATCGCTTGACAAACCCTTACGACAGGCAATTTACTTGGTTCTCGTCTGATGGACGCATAGCATCAAGATTAGATAGAATTTATTTACAGCAGTCACTTAAGGGCAATCTTAGCCAAACAAGCGTATTTCTTGTAGCATTTTCTGATCACAATATGGTGTGTGTTACTTTAGATAATGCTAGCTGGATCAAACAAGTAAGTGGCTTCTGGAAATTTAATAATTCACTATTGTATGATACTAACTATCATCATTGTGTCCAAAGATTTTGGCAGTATTGGCTTCGAATGAAGGATTCATATGAGAATTTAGCCCTGTGGTGGGAGGAAGGTAAATCTGGCTTGGCTCATATTTCCAAGAGGTTTGCACTTAAAAAAGCAAGAGGTAGGCGGAAACGTAGGAAGGCATTGGACAAATTTTTATTCAGGATATCTTGTAAAGTAAACAATGGTGATCAAAGCTACAATGATCTGCTAGTCAAGATAAAGCATGATATTAATGAATTAGATCAATATATGCTTGAGGGAGCCAAAGTAAGATCACGGGCTCAAATGCATGCAGGAGGTGAAAAGCCTACAAAATATTTCTGCAACTTAGAAAAAGCAAGGGCTATTGAAAAAATCACCAGACACCTGAAAACAAAGGAAGGTCTGGTTGCTAATTCAAATGAGGAAATGCTGGATGCCGTTTATCATTTCTACGAATCCTTATATGCATCGGAAGGCAGTGATGATGTGGCAACTTCAATCATGTTAGGAAATATGAGGAAGACACTATCAGATTCTGATTGTGAACGTTGTGACAGCCATATTTCTCTTAGTGAATTAACAGAGTCATTGCAAGGAATGAAGTCAGGAAAATCTCCTGGCTGTGATGGACTAACAGTGGAATTCTATCGTGCATTTTGGCATGTGTTAGGTCCATCATTCCTTCAAGTTGTGAATGATATCTTTGAAAACGGACATCTACCTCCATCTATGTCCCAAGCATATGTCCGAATTCTGTACAAAAAAGGGGACAGGGATGATTTGAAAAACTATAGACCCATATCTCTACTTTGTGTCGATTATAAGATCATATCACGAACATTATCATTGCAATTAAGTAGAGTATTGGACCAAGTAATTGATCCTGACCAAACTTGTGGTATTCCGGGTTGAAGTATTCTAACTAATGCCTTTCTCATAAGGGATGTAATCAGCTTGGTTGAAAAAGACAGCATCCCAGCAGCTATTATTGGACTTGACAATGAAAAGGCATTTGACCGCCTAGAATGGCAGTTTCTGTTTAAATCCCTAGAGCACATAGGTTTAGGAGTACATTTTATTAAATGGGTCCGGATTCTGTATACTGGAATTAACAGCAGATATATTTTAAATAATTGTCTGACTAATTCTGTGATACTAGCACGCGGTGTACGGCAAGGTTGTTCTCTGTCACCCTTGTTATTTGTCATAGCCATGGAATCACTGGGATCAACACTGAGGGAAGACCCTACGTTTAAGGGGATATCCATACATGGTATTGCGAGACCATTAACGGTATCCCAGTATTCAGATGATACTACAGTGTTTGTTGGACATGGCAGCGATTTTGGTAGCTTAGATAAAATATTAAGTGTGTTTCAAAAAGCTTCTGGACTAAAGGTCAATCGAGATAAATCTGTCGGCCTATTTCTTGGTCCTTGGATTAACAGGTGTGATAATATTATGGACATAAAGTGGTCAAATGACTATATCAAAATAATAGGCATTTACTTTAGTCGCAAAAAGGACACGTTAATAAACTGAACACACCGAGTATGTAAACTGAAACACGTGTTAGCAAGTTGAAAGCGACGCCGTTTGTCTATATTTGGTAGATCATTTGTTCTGAATAATCTGATAATGTCTGGTTTGTGGTATACAGCTTCTGTTGTCCATATGCCAAAACATGTAGAAGATGAGATTAATCAGCTAATGTCTGCCTTTTTGTGGGAAGATAAAGCTAAACTTGTAGCTAATACAGTTTGTATCAATGCAAAATTGAAAGGCGGTTTGGACTTGGTACACATTCAAACAAAATGTGCGTCATTAAAACTTAAATTTCTGCATGATTTGATATATTCCAATTCACCTTGGGCCATTGTTTCACGAACATTATTGGAAAGGTATATTGGACCTTATTCCACAGAGTGTATATTCCTTTCAAAGACACCACCTCCAAACGTCATGAAGATACCAGATGTCTTCAAGGAGCAACGCCAAGCATTGAACATGTTTACTAAGGTAACGCCATCACCGTTAGAATGGGAAAGTGTGCTAGACCAGAGACTATGGGGAAACGACAATATTCAGATACGAAATAAAGGCCTTTACTTCCCATCATTAGCTAGTAAAGGTGTTCACAGATTGTCCGATTTAATCAGCTCAGACACACGTTCGTGGATTTCAGGGCAAACAATATCAGAACAATATGCGTTAAGGAGTATTGATGCCCATCGTCTGTTAGGACAATTAAAGAAAGCTGTTCCTATCGACTGGTTCACACTACCAAATGCTGTTGACAAGGAGGAAATTTCTCCACCAGTGTTGCATTACGATGGAGAAGAATTCAAATGCCATATGCGTTCTCATGAGTGGTATAGTATCTTAATATGTAGACACGCCAAAATGCCCAGAGCAATTGATGCATGGAATAATACCAATTATAAACCCTCTGATTGGAATAATGTGTGGAAGCATTTACACTTGCCATTTATACCACATAGGGCACGTGATGTAGCATGGCGGCTCATTCATCGCAGACTTTGGGTTGGCCATTTATTACAGAAATGTCGAATTACAAATAGTAATCTGTGTCCTCTCTGTAAAAACGAGGAAGAGACATATGTCCACTTGTTCATTAATTGTCTGGAAATTTTTGAATTCTGGAAATTTGTGGAAACAATTGCAGTAAAATTTGATATTCATTCTTTGAATCTAAAAGCAGAAATGATTTTGTTTAGGGATCTTAAATCTATAAAGCGGCATCTAACCAGCCGTAAGCATGGGGTCTTAATATGTCTTATCATGATAGGTATATGGACAGTTTGGAAATACCGATGTGCACAGGTGCTGAATCTTGACAGGTCAACCCATTTAATTTCCCTGACAGCGATTTTTCGTACCCTTTTAATGCATTGCCTTCAAGGCGAATTGCACAGGGCTACGAAAGAAAGGAGTTTGGAGAAATTCAAAGATATGTGGTGCGTGAACAACATAGTTGAAGTTCTGCCAACGAATTTAATAATGTTGCGTCTATGAGCATTTTCTGATAAATATATGTTAACCGGTTCTCTACAATTAATTACATGTAAGATGTATTGTTGTGGTTATTTGTGGATTTTGTAACGTAGAAACTGTTGCTGTATCACATTAAATTGATTTCAAGATACCTAACAGTCTATAACTATGATTAATTTGGAATTAACATACATGGGCGCTTGGGGCTGCAAGGGTTAAGGCGTGTCCTACAAGTGGCAGGTGGTCATATACGCAACTTTAATATTCGTTGGTTTTACAATGCGAAAAGTGACTCTATATCCCAATGTAGCTACTATTAGCCCATGTTCCGGGGTAATTTTTGAAAATCCATTTGCTAGTAAATTTAGAATCCCATAAAATATTTAAACATTCATTTGAGCCTCTTTATACTAACAATGTTTGTAAACATAGTCAAATACACAATAAGCGCTATTGTTCCGGGTTAATTCTGGAAAACGATCGTGCAAGTAAAGTGATTTGTTAATTTTCAACTCACATTTACCACACTATGCAATATTACCGTGTCGCTAAACACATTGCAGATATTCTAGTATTTGCCTTTTTATAAATCATCCTGTGGGCCTTAATTGGTTTGTTCTTAATGCTTATAAGCTTACGCTTGAACCGTGTGTTTATGTTATGACCTTAATTACACTGCTGTCAATATCTATTACTACAGTAGAGTCAGTAGAACAATGGCAGACGCGAGTTTTGGAGGCGGTGTTGCTCTTATGGACAGCAACAAGCTTGTGGCAAATTTGTTTTTCACATATACATTGCCGTCATATGAATACAAAGAAATTTTGAGAGCCTAAATTTCAGTGCTCTAATTCTCAAATAAGTGTCTGATTTCTGAACGTGTGGATTTTTAAAGTTATGCTGTTGCGCTAATGGCAGGAATTTTTGATGATGTAATATATGATTTTATAAAATGTCTTATGGAAATGTTTGTTAACCCTTTGAACCCTCGGTTCACACAATATTAATTTCAAACATCGGTACAAGAAAGCTGCTGTGTAATTTGAAACGAATTTGACAGGTATATGTTGTTGTTTACGCAGCAACAGCTCTAAGTCGGGTTGGTTTGAAAATACATAGCAGAATTTTTATAAAATTAAAGTATTTTGGTGTGATTGCATTTCGTGTTGAAAGGGTTAAGACATAGCCTAGCTAGATGATGCATAGAATTTTAAAGAAATTATATAATTGAACTGCAAATATTTATTACTTATTTATACATGTGACTGATACGATAATTGTTTTCTATTGAGTTCTTCTTTGTTTAATGTTCTTTTTCAGTCAGTATATTTTTGGGCACGATGGATTTCCACACGATCCTTTGATCGTGCTACCAAAAAAAAAAAGTAGTAGTAGTAGTAGTGGTAGTAGTAGTAGTAACAGTAGTAGTAGTAGTAGTAGTAGTAGTAGTAGTAGCAGCAGCAGCAGCAGCAGTAGTAGTAGTAGTAGTAGTAGTAGTAGTAGTAGTAGTAATAGTAATAGTAGTAGCAGTGGCAGTGGCAGTAGTAGTAGTAGTAGGTGTAGTAGTAGTAGTAGTAGTAGTAGTAGTAGTAGTAGTAGTAGTAGCAACAGTAGTAGTAGTAGTAGTAGTAGTAGTAGTAGTAGTAGTAGTAGTAGTGGTAGTAGTAGTAGTAGTAGTAGTAGTAGTAGTAGTAGTAGTAGTAGTAGTAGTAGTAGTAGTAGTAGTAGTAGTAGTAGTAGTCGAAGTGAACGCACGCGTTTATTTAGCTCTGCAATTGCTGCCCGAATTTGCTAGTTTCTAGCGCGATTTTGTAGATAAATTTTATACATATATTTCGTATTAGTATTTCCTTTCAAACTTTATGTTTAATTTGTAAATTCTTGTCTTGGTTGGAGCGCATTTTGTGTCTCCATGTTCTAAAGGCATTCCTCTTAGCTGGCGGTTTCCGCCATTTAATAGGGCTCCTCTTACTGTGGTCAATGCAATACATTTCTCCCCGCGCCAGTCTGCTATTTCTATAGTTCGTAGGCTAGCGCAATATATTTGGCAAGATCGCTTGAGTGAGTGGATTTAATTCCTTTGTCATTTGTAAGCACAAGCCATGTTCTTTATCTATACACCTGTGCAAAAGTTAAGCACCATCAAAAACAATAGAACGTAGAAACATGATGGTACAACTAGGCTGCCATACTTTTTGTCCCCGCGTTAGCTGACATAATTCCAAGTACGAAATGCACATGCAAGCATGATTTCACGCCGCTTGATGTCCGTGCGTGGCGGGAAACAGCACACGTGTTCAGTTATGTAAAAGTCCAGTTTGAGTTGTAGAACATTACATACAGATTTAGGCGACAAGATTAGGAATTTTGTGTTCCTGACCGTGGTTTATTTGTACAGAGAGACTTAGCTCTTGATTGTGAACCGCTATGGCAAGACGAAGGTTAAGTGATCGTGTGAAATGGCAAATCATAGGCATGCATACCACTGGTATGTCATGCAGAGAGATTGGCAGACAGCTGAACATTAACCATACTGTAATCAGTCGTTTGATTGCAAAACATGGGCAAACTAACGAGGTGAAGGACAGGCCTAGATCTGGAAGACCGAAGAAGACTACTGCCCGTGATGATCGAGCCCTAGTACGCCTTGTTAGGAGATCTCCATTCACCAACAGCAGAGTGCTCAGCCAACAATGGGAAACGCGCAATAGAGTGTCAATGTCTACCGTCAAAAGGAGACTGTATGCTGCTGGCATGAAAGCTAGGAGACCTGTCAGACGTCCTCTCCTCACTGCACACCACAAAGAGGAGCGTCTGAGGTGGTGCAACGAAAGAAGACACTGGAACATGAGATCCTGGAGACCGGTACACTGGTCCGATGAAAGTCGGTTCCTGCTTCATGCCACAGATGGTCGAACTCGTGTATGGAGGTCCAGACGCACGGCGTACGACCAACGTAACATCATGGAAGAAGTTCCATTTGGTGGAGGTTCCGTTATGATATGGGGGTGCATCTCATTTGATTGTAAGCTGGATCTGTTGACTGTACCTGGAACACTAAATGGACAAAGATATCAAGATTCCATACTGGATAGAGTTGTGGTCCCTCATTTTGTAAATCATGCACCTGGAACCCACCCTATATTCATGGATGACAACGCCCGACCACATCGTGCTAGAGCTGTGCATGAATACCTCCGCCAGAATGCCATCGAAACCCTACCATGGCCAGCAAGGAGCCCTGACATGAACCCTATTGAGCATATCTGGGACATTCTGGGAAACATGGTGAGAAGGAGGGATCCTCCTGTGCAGAACCTACAGGAATTAACAGACGCACTCCATCTTGAATGGCAACGAATACCACAATGGCGCATCAGTCGGTTGGTGACCAGCATGAGCCGTCGTGTCCAGGCCGTCATCCAGGCACAAGGTGGATATACCCGGTATTAATAATGACAGTCTCAAACTCGTGCACAGATGTTAAACTTCGTTTTCAGACACCATTAATGACAATCTAGCCACGTGTGTCAACTGTAGGGCAATAGTTGTCAGTTGTGTCAACGTAACCATATTCAGGCCTCGTTTTCAAGTTCAAACAAAAACATACAGTGTTTCCCCACCATCATAATCAGCATTCCTCTAGTTGCATTATTACCTCTTGCACTAAGATGGATGGGTACATAAATGTTTATGCTATTGCTTTCTTCATAGCACATGAATATATCCTCGCATGTGCGTAAAAATAGGGTGGTGCTTAACTTTTGCACAGGTGTATATATAAATCCTTATAGTCAGTTGGCTGTCCCCGTCAACTCGAACAGACTAACAAGTATATGACTGTACTATCTATTCATATATTTGTTAGTATACTTTAATCGGCTAGGTGTTAGTGAACCACTTAGAAAGTGGTTCAAACTAACAAATAAACGACTGTACTCTCTATTCGTATATTTGTTGGTAGACTTCAAGGTTTCAAAAGGGGACACTATTTATTTAGTGTTTAGCTCTTTCCCCGACGTCTTGGTGTTATATTTTTGTATTATATATTGTAGTAGTATGGGTTTCCTCTTTTTATAAAACGCCATAGCAACCTATAAGCGTACCCTAAGCCTTAAAATAACAACTAAGGGGTGGGGTGTCATGGCTATCGACGTGTATCATGGGTTAAAAGACGTCGTTGGCGCGGGACCGGCTACTTTGCAGGGGCTTATCAATGTTACTAAAACTGTATGGAATGTAACAGTGTCAAATGAGGGGGTCAAGGAAAAGCTTCTGGAAGATGTTCTTATTGTAAAAGGTGAAGTTTGTAACGTAGAGGAAATCGAGTCAGATAGGTTGTTAGTGAAGATGAAAGTTCCACTAGAAATTCCAGATGACAGAATCATGAGTGAACTCAAGAAGTATGGCAAAGTGCAAAAGATTGAACGGGAAACGTATCCCTTTGACAGAACGCTAGAAAACGGTGTAAGACGTATTTGGTTTGATAAAGTGGATAGCCCTTTACCAAGCAGATTGACGCTTGATGGCAGCTGTGTCCTGCCCTTATGGTATAGAGGGCAAATTAAAGAATGCCGGATCTGCCTAAGTACTGACCATTTGGCAACAGATTGTCCCAATCGAAACAAATGTTTGCTCTGTGGTTCAGTTGATCATTTTAAATGGCGCTGTCCAAAAAATCAAAACAAGCCCTTAGTATCAGGAGATAATCGACCATTAAAGGATGCAACTGAGTCAAATGCTTCTGAAGCAACCGCTACGGAAGCTGTTGGTTTGGTTCATGCCACGGTAAATGACACAAACAAATCATCAAAATCTGTTAAAGTAACTACAGTTGATGAAATTCATGTATTAGAGGAGGGTATAACCTTAAGTCAAGAAAATACTCAAAATGCAGTGGAGCTAAACGTTGCTGTAAAAGACACGCAGGAAAATGATGATCCTACAGAAGAGCCAGTTTACAATTCCTTAGAAGATGAATTAAAATTAGGACAGGATAAGTTTAGGACTCAGAAGACAGAAAGTTTGGTCGATTTTCCGCTAAGCCCACTTGATTTAAGTCAGCTTGAAGATATGGTAAATGATGCTCCTGCCAAATGTTACTTAAGTGGCAATAAGCGTCATAAAGAAGACAATAGCTCAGAATCTGAGATTGAAGTAAATGATATGGATGATGATACAATGTCAGTTGCAGAATCTGATGTGTCCATTCAAACACAGAGTTCACAGATGAAAGATGAAATGGTAATGTACCGACCAGAAGGGGATGAAGTGTTAGTGCCATATGTAACGGCGAGAGGCGTGAAATATCGTATATTGCGCCATGATTCTGATATTTCCAAATATGAATATTTGTCTGTGGTACAACTAGGAAATATTGAATTCGCAGGAAAATTAGGTAAATGGTCTAAGAAACGAGCTAAAAAACCCAAATCTAGTTAATCTAATGATGGCGGATGTAAACATCATTTTACAAATTATGATTATCTGCACCATCAATTGCAGAGGATTAAATACCGAATTCAATCAGCTCAACTTGCTTGAAGAATTAGCAAATGAGAGAGTTGATATTGCTTTTCTACAAGAGACCAAAATTCAAAAAGCTGAAGTGTATGAATCTCTCAAAGATATTTCAAAAGGGCAGATTTTTTTTTCTTTATCAAAAGATGATAGTGCGGGAGTGGCCATTCTTATCCTGCCCCGCTGTCTCAACTATGTTGACGTTATATCGTCGTCATCAGATCCAAATGGACGATGGATTTGTGTATCAATTGATGTACTAAACACAAGTTTAAATTTGATGTGCCTTTATGCACCTACCTCTCATCAATTGCACCGTGAGTTTCTAAATGATGTTTCCACAATAATTCAAGACAGAACGCCTGAAAACCTAATTATGGGCGGTGACTTTAATTGCATATTAGACGAGGCTAAAGACAGAAACTCTAGGTCTAATTTTAATGACACATCGCATAATATTTTGAAACACATTTGTAAAAATAAAAGCTTGTTAGACACTTATCGGATTGAAAATCCAGAAGGCCAGGAATTTACTTGGTTTTCAACCGATGGAAGGTTAGCTTCAAGGTTAGACAGGATCTATGTAGAACGTTCATTGAAAGGTTACATGTGTAAAACTAACATAAAACCAGTAACTTTCTCTGATCACAATATGTTTTCCATCACATTAGACAATGCTGACTGGGTCAAACGAGGAGATGGATTTTGGAAACTTAATGTAGCATTGCTACGAGCTAGTTGCTACCGCAAATGTGTGGAAAGTTGTTGGAGGCATTGGGATGAAAGAAGAGGGGCGTATGAATGTATAACAGACTGGTGGGAAGATGCTAAATCAGACCTGAAATATATTTCAAGGCAGTATTCCATTAGGAAAGCACGTGAAATACGAAAGCGTAAAAAGGCGCTTCAGAGGTCGTTGTGTAAAATTAATAAGAAAATTAATGATGGCGAATATAATTATTATGAACTATTAGTTAAATTAAAAGGTAGACTAAATGAAATAGAGCAATATCAGTTTGATGGCGCCAAAATAAGGTCAAGAGCACAAATGCACACCGAGGGCGAAAAGCCTACACGTTACTTTTGTAACTTGGAAAAAGCAAGCGGTATAGAGAAATTAATGGGCTCACTGAAGACTAATGATGGAGTATCAGTGTGCTAAAATGCAGAAATGATTGAAACAGTATCCGAATTTTACAAATCATTGTATAAATCTGAGGGAAGCGAGGAAACTGCAACTAGAGATGTTTTAGCTAATATAACGAAAAGACTTCCAGATTCATGTCGCGAAAGCTGTGACCAATCAATAACAATTGATGATTTGACAAAATCCCTCAAAGATATGAAGCTAGAAAGGTCTCCTGGATGTGACGGACTTCCAGTTGAATTTTATCAAACATTCTGGCACACATTTGGGCCAGTATTAGAAGAAATAGCAACCAGCATTTTTAAGCAAGGGCATCTCCCTACATCGATGGCCCAAGCATATGTTCGGCTTATATACAAGAAGGGTGACAGAAATATAATACAGAATTATAGACCAATCTCTCTACTCTGTGTAGATTATAAGATTATTAGTCGGGCACTAACATTAAAACTTGGTGCAGTCCTAGGCGAAGTCATTCATGATGATCAAACCTGCTCTGTGCCAGGAAGATCAATATTAAACAACAATTTGCTTATACGGGACCTTATTCAATTAGTTGAAAAGGATTGTATCCCAGCAGCAATAATAGCACTTGATAACGAGAAGGCGTTTGACAGACTAGAATGGGATTTCTTGTTTAAGTCTTTAGACCATATTGGCTTTGGTTCAAAATCTATTAAATGGGTCAATATTTTATATACTGATATAACAAGTTGCTATTTAGTTAACAATCAGCTATCCAAACCTGTAGTGTTGGAACGCGGTGTCAGACAGGGTTGTTCACTGTCCCCGCTTCTATTCGTCATAGCTATGGAATCATTGGGGGCCACATTGAGGCAACGGAATGACTTTCAAGGAATATGTATACGTGGCGTAGAAGGGCCACTGAAGGTTTCTCAATATGCAGATGATACGACTGTGTTTGCGGGTAAAAATACGGATTTTAGAATTCTAAATGGAGTATTAACAGATTTTCAAAAGGCATCAGGACTTAAAGTCAATAAAGATAAATCTAAGGGATTGTTTTTGGGCGATTGGAAGAGCACAACTGATAATGTGATGGATATTAACTGCTCAAATGATGCCACAAAAATTTTGGGTATTTACTTTAATAGAGAACAAAATGTATTACTAAACTGGGAAGAAAGGATATCCAAGCTAAAGTGTGCATTACTAAATTGGAAACGACGTCGCCTAACTGTCTTTGGCTGAGCATTTGTCCGTAATAATTTAATTTTATCTGGACTGTGGTATACCGCTTCTGTAGTTCATATGCCCAAATCAGTAGAGTCAAAGATCAACACGTTACTTTTGTCCTTCTTATGGGAGGACAAAGCCCATTTAGTATCACAGTCAATCCTCACCAATGAAAAGCATGCCGGAGGCCTGGATTTGGTTAATGTTTCAGCAAAGTGTGCTTCTTTAAAATTGAAATTCTTGAATAAGTTACTTACTTCAAACTCATCTTGTTCAAGTGTTTCAAGGGCACTTCTCCAAACGTACGTTGACCCATTTCTAGTAGAATGTTTATTTATGTGCAATAAATTGCCACCTAGTCATCAAAAGATTCCAAATGTATATAAAGAACAGCTCGAAGCCTTAAAAATATTTACACGATCAATGGCACAACCCAATTGTTGGGAAGATGCCTTAGAGCAACGTCTTTGGGGCAATGAGTTGATTCGTGATAATGATGATGTATTATATTTGCCCTCTATGGCCAAAAATGGTGTTCAATATTTACGTGACTTGGTAAATCCGAAATCTCGTAAATGGATTGCGATGCAAGATGTAGCAAGAATAACATCAATGAGACATATTGATGCTCAGCTGTTATTTGTTAGAATAAAGAATGCAATACCCGCTGTGTTGCAACCAACATTAGTATTTATGTCAGAACATATAAAATACAACATGGCATCTAAAGACGGGTATAGAAATCTAATGCAAAGTCGGAGACAGAGTCCTATTGTGGTTAGGCATTGGAACAATTTAGGATGCACGCCAAAGAACTGGAAAAATGCCTGGAAAGCAATACATCTACCTTGTCTACCAGGAAATGCACGGGACCTGGCATGGCGATTACTCCATCGTAGGCTATGGGTCAGCCATCTTACTTATATGTGTAAAATATCAAGTACAGACCGGTGCGTATTATGTAATATTGAGGAGGAAACGATAGACCATCTATTTACTCAGTCTCGCATAACTACAGGCTTTTGGGGGATATATCAATATGCTCCTTGCTAAATTTGGAACCAAATATGTGAATTTAGTGGCTCAAACAATTTTGTTCAAAGATTGCTCAACTATCGGACGAATCATTAATAGCAAGGAGAAAGAATTGTTAATAACCCTGTTATCTGTAGGAGTGTGGGCCATCTGGAAGCATCGGTGTTCAGAGGGCAGAGATAACACCGGCAACAACCATCAGAGAGCCATACAAGCTATATTTCTATCATTGTTGATAAACTGCATTCATTGTGAATTCTACTGGCTAGTAGAACATGGGAGAGAAAGTAGATTTAAAGACGTATGGTGCAAAACTGGCCTAGTATCAATTAAATACGGATATCTAAAAATATCAGAAGCGGAACTTGTATAAGCTAGAATACTCGCTGCTTGCTGTATATTGATAAATGCTATTTTTAATTTAATTGAATTGCCTTTATTTTAAAATTGTCATGCCTTAGGAGACTCTAATCTTGACGAATATCCTAACCTTGGGATCAGAATATTTAAATATCAAATGAGCATTATGTCAATATTCTGGAGGTGATCCGATTTTCAAGTTAACAGAGTGTGATATCTTACAATTAGTTTCCTATTGTAAATATTTACTGTAGGTGTATTTGTTCCAGGGTAATTTGCAAAAACTTACAATGAAGTAAATTTAGAATGTGAACCCAAAGCGCCATCTAAGTAGTCATAGTTTGTATACGTTTGCTTTGTGCATTATATTATATAAAGGCTACTACGTCCGTTGGGTATTTAATAATCGGCTAACTGGTGTCAATGAGTGACTTTTTGTTACTTATTGACGAGTCACCTCGCCACTTGTAGTAGTAGTAGTAGTAGTAGCCGTAGCAGTAGTAGTAGTAGTAGTAGTAGTAGTAGTAGTAGTAGTAGCCATAGCAGTAGTAGTAGCAGTAGTAGTAGTAGTAGTAGTAGTAGTAGTAGTAGCCGTAGCAGTAGCAGTAGTAGTAGTAGTAGTAGTAGTAGTAGTAGTAGTAGTAGCCGTAGCAGTAGAAGTAGTAGTAGTAGTAGTAGTAGTAGTAGTAGTAGTAGTAGTAGTAGCCGTAGCAGTAGTAGTAGTAGTAGTAGTAGTAGTAGTAGTAGTAGTAGTAGTAGAAGTAGTAGAAGTAGCAGTAGTAGTAGTAGTAGTAGTAGTAGTAGTAGTAGTAGTAGTAGTAGCCGTAGCCGTAGCCGTAGCCGTAGCCGTAGTAGTAGTAGTAGTAGTAGTAGTAGTAGTAGTAGTAGTAGTAGTAGTAGCCGTAGCAGTAGTAGTAGTAGCCGTAGCAGTAGTAGTAGTAGTAGTCAATATTATCAACGCACTGGCTCAGAATCTTCAATAATTGAAAAAATTCAAAAATTTAAGATATTTTGGTTTATCTTACTGCCTGAGATTTGTCATTTTGTTTGAGGAAAGCCATATGGCATTAATGTTAACCCTTTACTGGTTAAATTTGTTCAGTAAAATCCAAATATGCGCTTACTTATTTAATGTACATTTGCAGGCACAGACAAGGTCATTCCCGAGAATATACCACTGGAACGACTGTCTCGGTTCCCGAGCCAGTCATTACAGTGGTAAATTTTCAAAAATACTCAAATCCCCACCGGCAAATCGACATTGCCCAAGATCACTAAATTGACCGTTTTTGGCTAACCATCATGCAAGGGTTAATGTTGAATGATTGAGATGGATATTATGGATAGCTATTTGAGTTTTGCTTTTACCAAGATGTCACGTAGATTCGGATTTTTCTTGAACGCAATTACTGGACGCTTGTTAAAGGGTTGTTTCAGTTTCTCCTGTAGGTTTTGATACTCATCTTTCAAAATTTTGGAAATTTCAACGTTTTTCCGATTATAGGTCAGAATGAATGGAATTTTGTCACGTTGATCAGATAAGCCTGGGTCCGAGTTTATTCCCCTTGGCCACTGTGTTTCGAGTTCTTTAATCCAAAACGATTCTCGAAGTTTTCTTTGTTTATCAGTTTCTTCTGCCGTATCTGAAAGGGGTGGCTGTTCAAGCGGCATAATTTCAAAGTCACGAAGGACTAAATGGTCAGGAAGATTAAAATGTTCGGAAACATGTGTGTCTTCCTCTAGCCTAATATCTGAGAGGTGTCGAGTTGCCCGCCATCTTAATGGACATTTGGTTTCGCCGACATACTGTTTTTGGCACAATTTGCATGAAATTAGATAAATAACATTTTCAGAGTCACAATCTAGATTAGACTGAAGTTGGAACTTGCTTTTGTTCTGAAAGCTCGTGAAAGTATTCTGGTTTGGGAGAAATTCATCTAACTTGCACCTTTTCCTTCCGCATTTGCGAGATTCGCCTACACCTATAATAGGACGATTGTGAGAAATTTTGGTAGGCCGACGATTTGAGGCATTATCTGGGATGGTTTCCAAGCCGTCTAATGTTTCAGATTTGATTTTGCGCAAGAATCGTGAGGAGTAACCCCGTGGTTTGAGGGCTTTGAATAGGGTAGAGCACGCTTCTTCAACGTTTTTCCTATCACTCGAATTCCTGTGAAAACGGATTATTTGTGATTTAACTATTCCTTTAAAAGTATGTGGTGGATGGAAAGATTTTTTGTGCAATAGCTGATGCGAATCGGTTGGTTTGAAATACACTTTGTAGTCTAAGTAGCCAGTTGTTTCATACTTTAGACCTTTATATACAGTTACATCCAGGAAATCTACGGACATCTCGTCAATGGTTGCTTTTAATTTGATATTCGGATCGTGATTGTTCAGAATTTCGAAAAATTCATCAAACTCTGCCTTTGTGTGTTGCCAAATCATGAAAATGTCATCAAGGTACCTGCGATAAATGAGGGGATGTTTTGGACACTTTTCTAACGCTTCCTCCTCCCACTCTGCTACATAAATATTGGCAAAACATGGGCTAAAGCGCTTGCCCATCGCGCAGCCGCAAATTTGTTGGTAAATTTCGCCATCGAATTCAAAATCATTGCCTTTCAGACTCAGCTCTAATAGAGCTATTACTTCTCTGTCTGGCCTGTTGGTGTCTGGGTAGTTCACGAATGCTCTACGGATAGAATTTATACCCTTCTCGATGTCAATGTTTGTATACATAGCATCGATGTCAAGCGTGACCAAGAATGAATTTGGAGGTATCCAGGTCTCAGAGACCTGTGATAAGAAGTCTTCTGTGTTTTTCAAGAAGCTGGGGTGTCTATTTGCTATTGGCTGTAGATGGTAATCGATGTATTCACTGATTCTGTAGGATTCTGAGCCACAATCAGAGATTATAGGTCGCCCGGGCGGTGACATTGGGTCCAACCACGAATCTATGGGTTTATGAATTTTTGGCAAAAGATAGAAAGTCCGTGGTTTTGACTCAAGTTTAGCAAAGAGATACTTATGTTGCTTTTCGGTGATCTTCTTGCTATCGAGCAATTTTTGAAGAATCTCATTAAATTTGCTGCAATTATTTTGCCAAAGTGGTTTGCTTAGTTTCTGGTAATGCTTTGGGTTACTAAGTTGTCGTTGTGCTTCACGTTTATAGTTATCTTTAAGCATTATTACAGTCGCCGACCCTTTATCGGCAGGTTTGATGACAATTTCGCTGTTTTTAGACAATTTAATTAAGGCCTGGCGTTCCTCATAGGGTAAATTTGGTTGATCATTAGGGAATGTAGAATTTTTAACACGTTCTGAAAAGAGTTCTATGCTTTCACCGATCGCTGGGTCCAGGATTTTTACGTTTGGTGCCCAGCCATTTTTTTCAATGAATGGTGGAATGTTACTATTAGAGTTACGAAAGAAGTCTGCTAACTTAATACGGTGACTAAATTCAGATGTTTCCATACAGCCATTATCTAAAAGAGCATCCAAACCTGTTTTAGGTTTTGGTGTTGGGACAAATGTAAGACCAAAATTGAGCAGTGACTGCTCTGCTTCACCTAATGTGGAGCCAGTTAGATTGACAATATTACTGCCCAGTCCTGTTTCCGGGCGGATGTTACCCTGGCCCTTGTCTAGTTTAAATTTAGGAATTTAAGCCAGGCAGAATACATCGAGTTAGCTGTATTCTCAGTCCAATGAATGTTATCCTTAACAACATTAAATTCGGAGAGTCTAAGTGCAGGAATGACAGTCACAGATTTTGATGATTCAGCCGTCGAATTGATGGATTGAATCGCCAACTTCTGCTGAGCTGTCAACCGACTTGAATAGTTAAGTTTTGCGAAGTAAATCGCAGTCTTTGGGAATTTGGACTTAATCGCACTGAGAAGCAGCATTAATCTATGTTTTGAACTAGAGATGGGTTCATTCATATCATTAATGCCAATGTTAATCACTATTTTCTCTGATTTAAATGATCCAGTGTACTTTTGAATTAGTCCTCTAGCATGACACAATTTAGCTCCTGGGTAGCAGGCAACTTGCGTTTCAGGGTGGGGCTCAACATTAATGCGACTCAGGTTCGAAGCTCCAAAGATGAGTACTTTGTTCGTGAGAACAGATAGTCGCCAGTCAATTTTGTTTTCGATTTCATGACGAAATTTCCAAAAAATGTTTCTCTCCAACATGGTGGGTTGTTGGGGTCTATTTGCAAATTTAATAGGACGCACCTCCGGTGCATTACTTGGACCTGGAGTTGGAGAGAAGCTGGGCTGTGGCAGTTTCCCTGTTGGGGATGGGGTCTTGAGACCCGATGGTTGACTGCTCTGGGGGGATTTCTGAGAAGCGCCAGTCCGTGGACCAGATTTGCTACCATTAACCCTTTCCCTCTGTGGCAAGGGCGGATATTCGTTTGGGTCATTTAGATTGCCTAGTGGAGAGTCAGGTAGTGGGATTAATGATGCTTCAAATAGCATATCTCTAGGGCCAGAATCTAATGGTAGCAATGGAGAGATTTTATTGTCTACTCGTTTTGTGACTGGCGGCAAAGTTTCAGGTGATCTGAGGCGTTTTTTCATTTGTGATTGTGGGGCCACAGTTGGTATCATGACCAGAGGCGTGGCTTGTGTGAGATTTTGAATTGGTTGCTGAGATGGATCTATCGGTCGCACAAAATCGTAAAAAGAACTAATCGCATTAATGGCGAGCTTTCTATTATAATTGTTTTTTGCCCAGCGTATAGCATTGGATTTAGCACGACCTAGGTCTAAATGTGGCATTGCCTGTGTGAGGACTACTTCAGTTCTAATACTACCAAGTTGTTCATTATAGTGATTTAACATAGCCTTAATGGTAGATTTTGCCCACTCAAAATTCACATTCCAGATTCCAGATGGCAAAGTAGATGGCATCATTTGGTATAGCTGGCTTACAAAATCCATTCAGCTCTTCCACCTTCCTGCTAAGCCCATCAGGGAGAGTTTCGGCATCTAAATGCCTACGTAGCGTAGCAATATGGTGGAAGCACTGAATTATTTGGTAATACAGCTTTACCAGGCGCGCATGCGCAGATGAACCCCCTTTACCATCTCCATTCTTCCTACGACCATTCTTCCTCGCAATAGCCATTCAGACAGACAATCGTTCAATCTAACTAGCAATCAGACAGGCAGTTGAGCAGGTAAGAACGATTCGATCAGGCAAACTCAAATTCAAGCACACAAATTCATTCACATCAACTACAAATTGAACCAATATATTACTTACACCTGAAAGACAAATTATAGAATTAACATGTAATATGCAAGGGTTAACAATACAACAATACAATACGCAATATTATAAGTTACTCACAGTAATTATGGACACCGTCAATTGGCTAAATGCATTTCACATGGATGTGCTTCATCAGTAGCCTGTATGACAAATCTGTCAGTCCCTCAGTATAGACAGCTTTATATACGTTTACTGAATTACTCAATCTCCTTTGAAAAACTACTCTATGGTTTAATTTGAACAATTGAACTTTGTGCAAGGGTTGAATTTCCTTTGATTCGGGTTTATCACAAATATCATTAATAAAGCCAATGATTAGTGGACTGGTTTCACTCCACACAGATTAGTGAAATTTTACTCTTCCGAATTGGATTGATAAGTGAGTAGTGTTTCCTTCACGAGATCATGAATCGATCATTCAAAGGTGTTATATGCTTTTGTTGGGACACTCAATTTTGCCTTTTGATTCCTTTTAAACATTTGATGCCGAAAAAATTAATCAAGTTTGAAGGACATATTTTGTCATTTTGAAGAATTTTGTTCGCCACACCGGAAAGGCCACTGCAGTGTTTATAATTAAACTTTGTTCATACATGTAGAAAGAAAGTAGTATTCAGCTCCCTTAATTTTATGTGAGTGAGTGGCTGGACGGACACACAGAGAGCCGGATGGCTGGCAAGGCAGATGGACAGATCCATCCATCCATCCATCCATCCAACCATCCATCCATCCAGACATCCAACCATCTAGTAGTAGTAGTAGTAGTAGTAGCCGTAGCAGTAGTAGTAGTAGTAGTAGTAGTAGTAGTAGTAGTAGTAGTAGCCGTAGCAGTAGTAGTAGCAGTAGTAGTAGTAGTAGTAGTAGTAGTAGTAGTAGTAGTAGTAGTAGTAGTAGTAGTAGTAGTAGTCGAAGTGAACGCACACGTTTATTTAGCTCTGCAATTGCTGCCCGAATTTGCTAGTTTCTAGCGCGATTTTGGAGATAAATTTTATACATATATTTCTTATTAGTGTTTCCTTTCAAACTTTATGTTTAATTTGTAAATTCTTGTCTTGGTTGGAGCGCATTTTGTGTCTCCATTTTCTAAAGGCATTCCTCTTAGCTGGCGGTTTCCGCCATTTAGTAGGGCTCCTCTTACTGTGGTCAATGCAATACATTTCTCGCTGCGCCAGTCCGCTATTTCTATAGTTCGTAGGCTAGCGCATTATATTTGGCAAGATCGCTTGAGTGAGTGGATTTAATTCCTTTGTCATTTGTAAGCACAAGCCTAGTTATTTAACTATATAAATCCTTATAGTCAGTTGGCTGTCCCCGGTCAACTCGAACAGACTAACAAATATATGACTGTAATATGTTAGTATGCATTAGGAAACCACTTTAATCGGTTAGGTGTTAGTGAACCACTTAGAAAGTGGTTCAAACTAACAAATATACGACTGTACTCTCTATTCGTATATTTGTTGGTAGACGTCAGGGTTTCAAAAGGGGACACTATTTATTTAGTGTTTAGCTCTTTCCCCGGCGTCTTGGTGTTATATATTTGTATTATATATTGTAGTAGTATGGGGTTCCTCTTTTTATAAAACACCATGGCAACCTCATATAAGCGTACCCTGAGTCTTAAAATCACGACAAAGGCTTGGGGTGTTTCGGCAATTGAGGGGTATCATGGGTTGAAGGATGTAGTTGGGGCAGGGCCACGGGTCCTTCAAGGTCTCATTAATGTTTCCAAATCTGTATGGAATGTCACCGTAGTTAATGAAAGTGTGAAGGAAAAGTTGCTCGACGAGGTCCTTGTCGTGAAGGGTGAGGTGTGTAATGTGGAGGAAATAGATTCTGATCGTCTATTAGTCAAGATGAAGGTTCCATTAGAGATCCCAGATGAACGGGTTATCACTGAATTGAGCAAGTATGGCAAAGTGGACAAAGTAGAACACGAGACCTATCCATTTGATCGAACCTTATAAAATGGCATCAGAAGAATTTGGTTTGAAAAGGTAGAACAACCTCTCCCAAGCAAGGTCACCATAGATGGTCGATTTATCTTGCCATTATGGTACAGGGGGCAAATCAAAGAGTGTAGAATCTGCTTAAGCACAGAACATCTTGCAACAGATTGCCCTAACAAAAACAAATGTCTAGTTTGTGGATCATCTGATCATTTTAAGTGGCGATGCCCGCAGAATAAATATGTCAAAAAGGGTGCTGATAAAAGTGCAGAGCAAGTTATCTCTAAAGAGAATGTCATAGAACCGGTAGCTGCTGAGATTGTAGCTGAAATCCATACTAATGGGAAGCACGTTGCTAAGGTAAATGTCATCGAACCAGTAGTTGCTGAGATTGTAGCTGAAGTCCATGTTAATGAGAATCATGGGGAAACAACTAAGAATCCAATCGCTGTAGTTGCAGGCGATGAAATAGAGGTTCTAGATGAGGGGCTAAGTCTTACTCCAGTAACAAGTTAATCCAAGTTTGATGACAGAGAGGCTAATTCCACACAAGTTGAAGATGATGATCAATACCCTCTGGAAGAGAGTTTTAATTTAGGACAAGTAAAATTCAGGTCGCAAGATACTGAAACTAACTTTGATTTTCCACTGAGTACACTCAATCTAGACGATTTAAATAATATAGAGAAAGTAATTGGTGTCTCGGATCGATTGAGTGGAACAAAGCGACAGAAAGATGGAGAGAGTTCTGAATCAGAAATAGAGGAAAGTGATATAGAAGACGATAATATGTCAGTCGCTGAATCTGATATATCCATTCAAACACAGAGTTCTAAATCACCTGATGAAATGGTCATGTACAGGTCCGAGGCAGGAGAGGTGTTAGTTCCATATGTGACGGCAAATGGTGTTAAATATAGGCATCTGCGTCATGATTCAGATATATTAAAATATAAGCATTTGGAAAAAGTTGAGCTAAGTAATGCAGCGTTTGTGAGTAAAATAGGTAAATGGTCTAAGAGAGGGTCGAAAAAAACAAAATCTAGTTAGCTTAATAATGGCGGTTTTACACAGCATTTTATTACCTTTTATGCTAATTTGCACACTCAATTGTAGAGGCTTAAATAGTGACATAAAGCAACGTCACTTACTAGAGACTCTGAAAAATGAGCAGATTGACATTGCTTTGATACAGGAAACAAAAATTCAGAAGTCAGAATTATACGATAATTTAGAAAAGATTTCTGGATCCAGAATATTTTATTCGTTATCTCAAGATAATAGTGCAGGCGTAGCAATTGTTATACTCCCTCGTTGTTCAGCCTATGTAAATATAATCTCTTCAGTATCAGGTGCAAATGGTCGCTGGGTGAGAGTCACGCTAGATATACAACAAACACGTATCACGTTGCAGTGTATATATGCACCTACATCTCATCAACTACGTCGTAGTTTTTTAAGGAGATGTCTAAAACAGCACTAGATAACATCACTGAAAACTTAGTAATGGGTGGTGACTTTAATTGTGTCTTAGACAAAGAAAATGACAGGAATGCAACTTCAACTTATACTGATACATCACATAGACTCTTAAAAGAAATATGTGATAATGAAAATTTAGTGGACACATATAGAATATCAAAACCTCATGGTAAAGATCTTACATGTTTTTCGGTAGATGGTAAAGTTGGTTCAAGGATCGACAGAATTTATGTGAATAGTTTGTTAACAGGGTACTGGAGAGATGTTAATATTAAGCCAGTTGCATTCTCCGATCATAACATGGTTTGTGTAACCTTTGCCAATGCTGACTGGGTAACAAAAGGGGTCGGGTTTTGGAAATTAAACACAACACTGTTGGGAGAAGAATTTTATAAGAATAATATAGAGAGTTGTTGGCAACATTGGATTAATAGGAAAGCATCATATAAGAGCACATTGCAATGGTGGGAGGATGTTAAACTGGATTTAAAGTATGTTTCCCGAAAGTTTGCT
Source organism: Chaetoderma sp. LZ-2023a (assembly GCA_034401795.1). Taxonomy (NCBI): domain Eukaryota; kingdom Metazoa; phylum Mollusca; class Caudofoveata; order Chaetodermatida; family Chaetodermatidae; genus Chaetoderma; species Chaetoderma sp. LZ-2023a. Next base: position 39,654,834 of record CM067361.1, read on the forward strand.
ATTAGAAAAGCACAGGTAATACGCAAACGCAAGAAAACACTTCATCGATCACTGATGAAAATTAATGCTAAAGTAAATAATGGTGAAGAGAATTATTATGAATTACTGGTTAAAATTAAAAGTAAAATAAGAGATATAGAACAATATGAGTTTGAGGGTGCAAAAATTAGAGCAAGAGCCCAGATGCACGCAGAAGGGGAAAAGCCAACCCGATATTTTTGTGCATTAGAAAAAGCACGGGCAATAGATAAGGTGATGTGCTCATTAAACATGCCGGATGGTTCAACCGTCTTTACCAACAATGAAATGAGTACTATTGTATGCAATTACTATGAGTCATTGTACAAGTCAGAGGGAATTGATGAAGATGCAAAATTGGATTTGTTAGCAAATATAGACAAAGAGGTGTCAGACACGGGCAGTGAATTTTGTGATCAATCCTTAACACTAGAAGATTTAACTAAATCCCTTAAAGGTATGAAACTAGAAAAATCACCGGGGTGTGATGGCCTTCCAGTTGAATTTTACCAAACGTTTTGGCACCTTGTAGGTCCAATAATGGAAGAATTAGGCACTGAAATTTTAGAGAAAGGCCATTTACCACCAACTATGGCTAGGGCATACGTAAGGCTAATATATAAAGGAAATGACAGACGTCTAATTCAGAACTACAGACCAATTTCTCTACTATGTGTAGACTACAAAATAATATCCAGAGCACTAACATTGAAACTAGGTAGTGTTTTAGGAGAAATCATTGGAACAGAGCAGACATGTGCTGTACCCAGGAGGACAATTCTAACCAATACCATGGTAATAAGAGACCTTATACAATTGGTTGAGAAGGATAGCATCCCTTCAGCTGTGATTGCCTTGGACAATGAAAAGGCATTTGACCGTGTGGAATGGGATTTTCTTTTTAATTCTTTGCAATCGTTTGGGTTAGGCTCAAACTTTATTAAATGGGTAAAGATTTTATATACGGATATCAAGAGTAGCTATTTAGTGAACAATCAATTATCCAGAGAAATTGTCTTAGAACGTGGGGTTAGACAGGGGTGTTCCATATCGCCATTATTATTTGTTATTGTGATGGAATCACTTGGCATAGCATTGAGGCAAAATAATAACTTTCAAGGCATATGTATTCGTGGCATAGAAAGACCACTTAAGCTGTCACAATATGCTGATGACACAACTGTGTTTACCAGTTCAAACAATGATTTTGCAATTTTAAACCACGTACTAGAAAAGTTCCAAAATGCATCTGGTTTGAAAATCAATAAAGGAAAATCCAAAGGATTATTTCTGGGGCCATGGAAAGAGCGGAATGACCAGCCACTTGAAATCAATTGGTCTAATGATACCATTAATATTTTAGGCATCTATTTTGGCAGGAAACCGAATACAATACAAAATTGGAATGAACGAGTATTTAAGCTTAAGAGAATATTAGCAAATTGGAAGCGTCGTCGTCTTTCAATCTTTGGTAGAGTGTTTGTTGTCAACAACTTGGCATTATCTGGGCTATGGTATACAGCATCTGTTGTACACATGCCAAAACATGTAGAAAAGGAGGTTAATGAGTTGATATTGTCATTCATATGGGAAGAAAAGAATCATTTAGTTTCCCATCGTGTTCTCAATAATGCTAAGTTAGAAGGAGGACTTGATTTAATTGATATTAAAGTGAAATGTGTTTCTTTAAGGTTAAAATTTTTGGATGATCTTATTACATCAGATGAGACGTGGGCATGTGTTTCACGAGCTCTCATGGAGAGAATTGTAGAACCATTTCTGGCGGAGCATGTTTTTACCTCAAAGAAGCAACCTCCGAATAGCCAAATGATACCAGATGTGTTTAAAGATCAAGTTAAGGAGTTAGAAATATTTGAATGATACATGCCTCCACCTACGTGCTGGAAGGAAGTACTAGAACAGCAATTGTGGGGCAATAGTAATATATGTTATAACAATGCAGTACTTTATCTACCATCCTTTGCAAAATATGGCATTCAACATTTATCGGATATGATACACCCTCAAATACGTAGATGGATTTCAAGGCAAGACGTAGCTAGAAAAACACATATGAGGCATATAGATGTCCAGCGGTTGCTAAATAAAATAAAACATGCTGTACCAATTGAATGGTTTCGTCTGCCAAATGTAAATAATAATAGTTTGACTCCACAACCCGCATTAGTTCTTGATGATGAGATGTTAAAATACAAGATGAGATCTAAGGAATGGTACCATATTATGAGACGAAAACAAGTAACACCTCCCATAGCAATTAGGAGATGGGATGACTCAAGCTATAAACCATCCAGTTGGAAAAATGTATGGAAAATCTTACATTCTCCATACATACCAAATATGGCGCATGATTTATTGTGGCGATTACTACATCGACGGCTATGGGTGGGACACTTGACATACAAGTGCAATATTACGACTTCTGATAGGTGTTACTTATGTCAAACAGACGAGGAAACAATCGAGCATTTATTTGCGGAATGTCCAATATCGTCACAATTTTGGGACTATATCAGCCAAATCTTGGCAAAATTTGGAGCGAAGCCCATTGTTCTAGACACGAATGTAGTCTTATTTAGAGAATTTGGATCAAGCGGTGTAAATATCATAAAGTCTGAAAGGACTATTTTAATAACAATACTAACCATAGGTGTTTGGGCCATTTGGAAACATCGGTGTGCACAGACGAAAAATCCATCTATGGGCAATCACAATAGAGCAATAAAAGCAATATTTCGTTCATTGCTGCTGAATCATATTCCTTGCGAATATTTTAGATTAAAGCAGCATGGTAAAGAAAAAGTATTCAAGGACATATGGTGCAAAACAAACATAGTTTCAATAGAGTTGGGAGCTGTAAAAATAAATGAGCCTGCACTAGCTTAAATCATGTAATTACTACAGCTGATTTATCTGTGTCTTTTAATTAATCTGTGTCATGTAATTCATTTTAGTCTGCACTTTGATATTGTTATGTTTAATAATTCATGTTAACAAATAAACAGACTGGGGTAATAATCAATCGATAAAGTAAGTTGCCATTGAATTATGAAATTGTCCCAGGTAATTTTAGGAATTTGCACAGAGTTTTATGGGTTATTTGTTCCCGGGTAATTTACAAAACCTTACAACAAAGTAAATCAAAAATGGAAACAAGAGCGCCATCTATTTCCATCTATTTTTCTGTAATTTTCCTGCTGACTATATATGTTATGCTACCCAAATGCTACTACGCCCGCTGATCTTTAAAATGATTGACTTATTTGTCATTGATTGACGAGTCACTTTTCATTTGTTGAATAGTTGCACTCGCCACACGGGCCTACTACCACACATGGATTGAATGGTAATTTACAAAGCCTTACAATAAAGTAAATTGAAAATGTAAACAAGAGCGCCATCAATTTTTCTGGAATTTTTCTGCCGACTATATGTATTATACTACCCAAATGCTACTACGCCCGCTGATCTTTAGAGAATCAGCCCACTGGCGTCAATGATTGACGTATTTGTCATAGATTGACGAGGCACTTTTCATTTGTTGGATAGTTGCACTCGCCACACGGGTCTACTACTACACCTGGGTTGAATAGTAATGCCTTTGTTAAGTTTTGTTTTGCTATCGGAGCTTTATCAGCCTATTGTTTTGTATCTATACTTTTTAAGCCATATGTATTTATAGATTGTATTAATTCTCATTATTTATCATTGTTTTGGTGTAATATTAATCAAGATTACTAGTTCACCAGGTTTTTTTCTGGGGGTTTGCAAGCCTTTTTAAAGGAGTTCCTCCGTGAAGTTTGTCCGACTGCGTCAGCGTCGGTTTTTAAAAAAAAAAAGAAAAAGTAGTAGTAGTAGTAGTAGTAGTAGTAGTAGTAGTAGCCGTAGCAGTAGCAGTAGCAGTAGTAGTAGTAGTAGTAGTAGTAGCCGTAGCAGTAGTAGTAGCAGTAGTAGTAGTGGTAGTAGTAGTAGTAGTAGTAGTAGTAGTAGTAGTAGCCGTAGCAGTAGCAGTAGTAGTAGTAGTAGTAGTAGTAGTAGTAGTAGTAGTAGCCGTAGCAGTAGTAGTAGTAGTAGTAGTAGTAGTAGTGGTAGTAGTAGTAGTAGTAGTAGTAGTAGTAGTAGTAGTAGCCGTAGCAGTAGTAGTAGTAGCCGTAGCCGTAGCAGTAGTAGTAGTAGTAGTAGTAGTAGTAGTAGTAGTAGTAGCCGTAGCAGTAGTAGTAGAAGTAGTAGTAGTAGTAGTAGTAGTAGTAGTAGTAGTAGTAGTAGAAGTAGTAGCCGTAGCAGAAGTAGTAGTGGTAGTAGTAGTAGTAGTAGTAGTAGTAGTAGTAGCCGTAGCAGTAGCAGTAGTAGTAGTAGTAGTAGTAGTAGTAGTAGTAGTAGTAGCCGTAGCAGTAGTAGTAGTAGTAGTAGTAGTAGTAGTAGTGGTAGTAGTAGTAGTAGTAGTAGTAGTAGTAGTAGTAGTAGCCGTAGCAGTAGTAGTAGTAGCCGTAGCCGTAGCAGTAGTAGTAGTAGTAGTAGTAGTAGTAGTAGTAGCCGTAGCAGTAGTAGTAGAAGTAGTAGTAGTAGTAGTAGTAGTAGTAGTAGTAGTAGTAGTAGTAGAAGTAGTAGCCGTAGCAGAAGTAGTAGTGGTAGTAGTAGTAGTAGTAGTAGTAGTAGTAGTAGTAGTAGTAGTAGTAGCCGTAGCAGTAGCAGTAGTAGTAGTAGTAGTAGTAGTAGTAGTAGTAGTAGTAGTAGTAGCCGTAGCAGTAGTAGTAGTAGTAGTAGTAGTAGTAGTAGTAGTAGTGGTAGTAGTAGTAGTAGTAGTAGTACTAGTAGTAGTAGTAGTAGTAGTAGTCAATATTGTCAACGCACTGGCTCAGAATCTTCAATAATTGAAAAAATTCAAAAATTTAAGATATTTTGGTTTATCCTACTGCCTGAGATTTGTCATTTTGTTTGAGGAAAGCCATATGGCATTAATGTTAACCCTTTACAGGTTAAATTTGTTCAGTAAAATCCAAATATGCGCTTACTTATTTAATGTACATTTGCAGGCACAGACAAGGTCATTCCCGCGAATACACCACTGGAACGACTGTCTCGGTTCCCGAGCCAGTCATTACAGTGGTAAATTTTCAAAAATACTCCAATCCCCGCCGGCAAATGGACATTGCCCAAGATCACTAAATTGACCGTTTTTGGCTGACCATCATGCAATGGTTAATGTTGAATGATTGAGATGGATATTATGGATAGCTATTTGAGTTTTGCTTTTACCAAGATGTCACGTAGATTCGGATTTTTCTTGAACTCAATTACTGGTCGCTTGTTAAAGGGTTGTTTCAGTTTCTCCTGTAGGTTTTGATACTCATCTTTCAAAATTTTGGAAATTTCAACGTTTTTCCGATTATAGGTCAGAATGAATGGAATTTTGTCACGTTGATCAGATAAGCCTGGGTCCGAGTTTATTCCCCTTGGCCACTGTGTTTCGAGTTCTTTAATCCAAAACGATTCTCGAAGTTTTCTTTGTTTATCAGTTTCTTCTGCCGTATCTGAAAGGGGTGGCTGTTCAATCGGCATAATTTCAAAGTCACGAAGGACTAAATGGTCAGGAAGATTAAAATGTTCGGAAACATGTGTGTCTTCCTCTAGCCTAATATCTGAGAGGTGTCGAGTTGCCCGCCATCTTAATGGACATTTGGTTTCGCCGACATACTGTTTTTGGCACAATTTGCATGAAATTAGATAAATAACATTTTCAGAGTCACAATCTAGATTAGACTGAAATTGGAACTTGCTTTTGTTCTGAAAGCTCGTGAAAGTATTCTGGTTTGGGAGAAATTCATCTAACTTGCACCTTTTCTTTCCGCATTTGCGAGATTCGCCTACACCTATAATAGGACGATTGTGAGAAATTTTGGTAGGCCGACGATTTGAGGCATTATCTGGAATGGATTCCAAGCCGTCTAATGTTTCAGATTTGATTTTGCGCAAGAATCGTGAGGAGTAACCTCGTGGTTTGAGGGCTTTGAATAGGGTAGAGCACGCTTCTTCAAAATTTTTTCTATCACTAGAATTCCTGTGAAAACGGATTATTTGTGATTTAACTATTCCTTTAAAAGTATGTGGTGGATGGACAGATTTTTTGTGCAATAGCTGATGCGAATCGGTTGGTTTGAAATACACTTTGTAGTCTAAGTAGCCAGTTGTTTCATACTTTAGACCTTTATATACAGTTACATCCAGGAAATCTACGGACATCTCGTCAATGGTTGCTTTTAACTTGATATTCGGATCGTGATTGTTCAGAATTTCGAAAAATTCATCAAACTCTGCCTTTGTGTGTTGCCAAATCATGAAAATGTCATCAAGGTACCTGCGATAAGTGAGGGGATGTTTTGGACACTTTTCTAACGCTTCCTCCTCCCACTCTGCTACATAAATATTGGCAAAACATGGGCTAAAGCGCTTGCCCATCGCACAGCCGCAAATTTGTTGGTAAATTTCGCCATCGAATTCAAAATCATTGCCTTTCAGACTCAGCTCTCATAGAGCTATTACTTCTCTGTCTGGCCTGTTGGTGTCTGGGTAGTTCACGAATGCTCTACGGATAGAATTTATACCCTTCTCGATGTCAATGTTTGTATACATAGCATCGATGTCAAGCGTGACCAAGAATGAATTTGGAGGTATCCAGGTCTCAGAGACCTGTGATAAGAAGTCTTCTGTGTTTTTCAAGAAGCTGGGGTGTCTATTTGCTATTGGCTGTAGATGGTAATCGATGTATTCACTGATTCTGTAGGATTCTGAGCCACAATCAGAGATTATAGGTCGCCCAGGCGGTGACATTGTGTCCAACCACGAATCTATGGGTTTATGAATTTTTGGCAAAAGATAGAAAGTCCGTGGTTTTGACTCAAGTTTAGCAAAGAGATACTTATGTTGCTTTTCGGTGATCTTCTTGCTATCGAGCAATTTTTGAAGAATCTCATTAAATTTGCTGCAATTATTTTGCCAAAGTGGTTTGCTTAGTTTCTGGTAATGCTTTGGGTTACTAAGTTGTCGTTGTGCTTCACGTTTATAGTTATCTTTAAGCATTATTACAGTCGCTGACCCTTTATCTGCAGGTTTGATGACAATTTCGCTGTTTTTAGACAATTCAATTAAGGCCTGGCGTTCCTCATAGGGTAAATTTGGTTGATCATTAGGGAATTTAGAATTTTTAACACGTTCTGAAAAGAGTTCTATGCTTTCACCGATCGCTGGGTCCAGGATTTTTACGTTTGGTGCCCAGCCAGTTTTTTCAATGAATGGTGGAATGTTACTATTAGAGTTACGAAAGAAGTCTGCTAACTTAATACGGTGACTAAATTCAGATGTTTCCATACAGCCATTATCTAAAAGAGCATCCAAACCTGTTTTAGGTTTTGGTGTTGGGACAAATGTAAGACCAAAATTGAGCAGTGACTGCTCTGCTTCACATAATGGGGAGCCAGTTAAATTGACAATATTACTGCCCAGTCCAGTTTCCGGGCGGATGTTACCCTGGCCCTTGTCTAGTTTAAATTTAGGAATTTAAGCCAGGCAGAATACATCGAGTTAGCTGTCTTCTCAGTCCAATGAATGTTATCCTTAACAACATTAAATTCGGAGAGTCTAAGTGCAGGAATGACAGTCACAGATTTTGATGATTCAGCCGTCGAATTGATGGACTGAATCGCCAACTTCTGCTGAGCTGTCAACCGACTTGAATAGTTAAGTTTTGCGAAGTAAATCGCAGTCTTTGGGAATTTGGACTTAATCGCACTGAGAAGCAGCATTAATCTATGTTTTGAACTAGAGATGGGTTCATTCATATCATTAATGCCAATGTTGATCACTATTTTCTCTGGTTTAAATGATCCAGTGTACTTTTGAATTAGTCCTCTAGCATGACACAATTTAGCTCCTGGGTAGCAGGCAACTTGCGTTTCAGGGTGGGGCTCAACATTAATGCGACTCAGGTTCGAAGCTCCAAAGATGAGTACTTTGTTCGTGAGAACAGGTAGTCGCCAGTCAATTTTGTTTTCGATTTCATGACGAAATTTCCAAAAAATGTTTCTCTCCAACATGGTGGGTTGTTGGGGTCTATTTGCAAATTTAATAGGACGCACCTCCGGTGCATTACTTGGACCTGGAGTTGGAGAGAAGCTGGGCTGTGGCAGTTTCCCTGTTGGGGATGGGGTCTTGAGACCCGATGGTTGACTGCTCTTGGGGGATTTCTGAGAAGCGCCAGTCCGTGGACCAGATTTGCTACCATTAACCCTTTCCCTCTGTGGCAAGGGCGGATATTCGTTTGGGTCATTTAGATTGCCTAGTGGAGAGTCAGGTAGTGGGATTAATGATGCTTCAAATAGCATATCTCTAGGGCCAGAATCTAATGGTAGCAATGGAGAGGTTTTATTGTCTACTCGTTTTGTGACTGGCGCGAAGTTTCAGGTGATCTGAGGCGTTTTTTCATTTGTGATTGTGGGGCCACAGTTGGTATCATGACCAGAGGCGTGGCTTGTGCGAGATTTTGAATTGGTTGCTGAGATGGATCTATCGGTCGCACAAAATCGTAAAAAGAACTAATCGCATTAACGTCGAGCTTTCTATTATAATTGTTTTTTGCCCAGCGTATAGCATTGGATTTAGCACGACCTAGGTCTAAATGTGGCATTGCCTGTGTGAGGACTACTTCAGTTCTAATACTACCAAGTTGTTCATTATAGTGATTTAACATGGCCTTAATGGTAGATTTTGCCCACTCAAAATTCACATTCCAGATGGCAAAGTAGATGTCATCATTTGGTATAGCTGGCTTACAAAATCCATTCAGCTCTTCCACCTTCCTGCTAAGCCCATCAGGGAGAGTTTCGGCATCTAAGTGCCTACGTAGCGTAGCAATATGGTGGAAGCACTGAATTATTTGGTAATACAGCTTTACCAGGCGCGCATGCGCAGATGAACCCCTTTACCATCTCCATTCTTCCTACGACCATTCTTCCTCGCAATAGCCATTCAGACAGACAATCGTTCAATCTAACTAGCAATCAGACAGGCAGTTGAGCAGGTAAGAACGATTCGATCAGGCAAACTCAAATTCAAGCACACAAATTCATTCACATCAACTACAAATTGAACCAATATATTACTTACACCTGAAAGACAAATTATAGAATTAACATGTAATATGCAAGGGTTAACAATACAACAATACAATACGCAATATTATAAGTTACTCACAGTAATTATGGACACCGTCAATTGGCTAAATGCATTTCACATGGATGTGCTTCATCAGTAGCCTGTATGACAAATCTGTCAGTCCTTCAGTATAGACAGCTTTATATACGTTTACTGAATTACTCAATCTCCTTTGAAAAACTACTCTATGGTTTAATTTGAACAATTGAACTTTGTGCAAGGTTTGAATTTCCTTTGATTCGGGTTTATCACAAACATCATTAATAAAGCCAATGATTAGTGGACTGGTTTCACTCCACACAGATTAGTGAAATTTTACTCTTCCGAATTGGATTGATAAGTGAGTAGTGTTTCCTTCACGAGATCATGAACCCATCATTCAAAGGTGTTATATGCTTTTGTTGGGACACTCAATTTTGCCTTTTGATTCCTTTTGATCATTTGATGCCGAAAAAATTAATCAAGTTTGGAGGACAAATTTTGTCATTTTATAGAATTTTGTTCACCACACCGGAAAGGCCACTGCAGTGTTAATATTTAAACTTTGTTCATACATGTAGAAAGAAAGTAGTATTCAGCTCCCTTAATTTTATGTGAGTGAGTGGCTGGACGGAAACACAGAGAGCCGGATGGCTGGCAAGGCAGATGGACAGATCCATCCATCCATCCAACCATCCATCCATCCAGACATCCAACCATCCATCCATCCCACGCCCCCATCCATCCATGGAAGGATGGGGAGGCGGGAAGGATGGGGAGGTGGGATGGGGACGGGCATAACGGAAGGATAGAGCCTAGTCAGAGAGAGGGAGGAAGGATCCATCCATCCATCCATCCAACCAACCAACCAACCAACCATCCATCCATCCCACACACCCATGGAAGGAAGGGGATTGGGGATGATTGATGGGCAGGATCCATCCATCCATCCCACCATCCACCCACCCATACATCAAACCATCCATCCATTCATCCATCCATTCATCCATCCATCCATGGAAGGGAGGGAAGAAGGGATGGGAAAGATCCATCCATCCATCCATCCCGATGTGGAGATGGAATGAGGGATGGGAAGGAAGGAAGAATGGAGTGGGCATGGCTGGATAGACGGGGAGGACTATCCATCCATCCATCCATCCATCCATCCATCCATCCATCCATCCATCCATCCATCCATCCATCCATCCATCCAACCGTCCATCCATCCATCCATCCATCCCACACACCCATGGTAGGAAGGGGATTGGGGATGATTGATGGGCAGGATCCATCCATCCATCCCACCATCCACCCACCCATACATCAAACCATCCATCCATTCATCCATCCATTCATCCATCCATCCATGGAAGGGAGGGAAGGAGGGATGGGAAAGATCCATCCATCCCGATGTGGAGATGGAATGAGGGATGGGAAGGAAGGAAGAATAGAGTGGGCATGGCTGGATAGAGGGGGAGGACCATCCATCCACCCATCCACCCACACGCACGCACGCACGCACGCACGCTCACACACACACACGCACACACACATACACGCGCACGCATGCACGTACCCACATTTACACACGCACGCATGTACGCACGTACACACATGTACACACGTAGGCACATGTATACACGCACGCACACACCATTCACATTACACCCCCCCCACGCCCCACCCCCATGGATGGATGAGAGGCCGGATGATGGATGGGTAGGAGAGAAGGATAGAGCGGGGATCGGCTGGAGAAGGTGCAGGAGTGGGAGTTCGAGATGGACAGACGGGCAGTGGGACGGCAGAGTAGCGGGAGGGATGGGCAAACGGACTGACGGACAAGTGGACCATGTGACAGCCAGACCAGTGAATGCATGGGTGGATTGACAGGAGCTGATGGATGGTTAGGCGGGTGGACCAGTGAATGAGTGGAGAAGCAGGAGAGTGAATCCGGGAATGATTGTAGAATTTGGTATATAAGTCTCTCCACTGAAAGACCGACAGACTGCCTGACGGTGTCGACGGATATATAAGTTATGTTTTTACAAGGCAGTAAAATAACAGAACTGGCACTCGCAAGTATGTAGTCAATATTGTCAACGCACTGGCTCAGAATCTTCAATAATTGAAAAAATTCAAAAATTTAAGATATTTTGGTTTATCCTACTGCCTGAGATTTGTCATTTTGTTTGAGGAAAGCCATATGGCATTAATGTTAACCCTTTACTGGTTAAATTTGTTCAGTAAAATCCAAATATGCGCTTACTTATTTAATGTACATTTGCAGGCACAGACAAGGTCATTCCCGAGAATACACCACTGGAACGACTGTCTCGGTTCCCGAGCCAGTCATTACAGTGGTAAATTTTCAAAAATACTCCAATCCCCGCCGGCAAATGGACATTGCCCAAGATCACTAAATTGACCGTTTTTGGCTGACCATCATGCAAGGGTTAATGTTGAATGATTGAGATGGATATTATGGATAGCTATTTGAGTTTTGCTTTTACCAAGATGTCACGTAGATTCGGATTTTTCTTGAACGCAATTACTGGTCGCTTGTTAAAGGGTTGTTTCAGTTTCTCCTGTAGGTTTTGATACTCATCTTTCAAAATTTTGGAAATTTCAACGTTTTTCCGATTATAGGTCAGAATGAATGGAATTTTGTCACGTTGATCAGATAAGCCTGGGTCCGAGTTTATTCCCCTTGGCCACTGTGTTTCGAGTTCTTTAATCCAAAACGATTCTCGAAGTTTTCTTTGTTTATCAGTTTCTTCTGCCGTATCTGAAAGGGGTGGCTGTTCAATCGGCATAATTTCAAAGTCACGAAGGACTAAATGGTCAGGAAGATTAAAATGTTCGGAAACATGTGTGTCTTCCTCTAGCCTAATATTTGAGAGGTGTCGAGTTGCCCGCCATCTTAATGGACATTTGGTTTCGCCGACATACTGTTTTTGGCACAATTTGCATGAAATTAGATAAATAACATTTTCAGAGTCACAATCTAGATTAGACTGAAGTTGGAACTTGCTTTCGTTCTGAAAGCTCGTGAAAGTATTCTGGTTTGGGAGAAATTCATCTAACTTGCACCTTTTCTTTCCGCATTTGCGAGATTCGCCTACACCTATAATAGGACGATTGTGAGAAATTTTGGTAGGCCGACGATTTGAGGCATTATCTGGAATGGATTCCAAGCCGTCTAATGTTTCAGATTTGATTTTGCGCAAGAATCGTGAGGAGTAACCTCGTGGTTTGAGGGCTTTGAATAGGGTAGAGCACGCTTCTTCAAAAATTTTTCTATCACTAGAATTCCTGTGAAAACGGATTATTTGTGATTTGACTATTCCTTTAAAAGTATGTGGTGGATGGAAAGATTTTTTGTGCAATAGCTGATGCGAATCGGTTGGTTTGAAATACACTTTGTAGTCTAAGTAGCCAGTTGTTTCATACTTTAGACCTTTATATACAGTTACATCCAGGAAATCTACGGACATCTCGTCAATGGTTGCTTTTAATTTGATATTCGGATCGTGATTGTTCAGAATTTCGAAAAATTCATCAAACTCTGCCTTTGTGTGTTGCCAAATCATGAAAATGTCATCAAGGTACCTGCGATAAATGAGGGGATGTTTTGGACACTTTTCTAACGCTTCCTCCTCCCACTCTGCTACATAAATATTGGCAAAGCATGGGCTAAAGCGCTTGCCCATCGCACAGCCGCAAATTTGTTGGTAAATTTCGCCATCGAATTCAAAATCATTGCCTTTCAGACTCAGCTCTAATAGAGCTATTACTTCTCTGTCTGGCCTGTTGGTGTCTGGGTAGTTCACGAATGCTCTACGGATAGAATCTATACCCTTCTCGATGTCAATGTTTGTATACATAGCATCGATGTCAAGCGTGACCAAGAATGAATTTGGAGGTATCTAGGTCTCAGAGACCTGTGATAAGAAGTCTTCTGTGTTTTTCAAGAAGCTGGGGTGTCTATTTGCTATTGGCTGTAGATGGTAATCGATGTATTCACTGATTCTGTAGGATTCTGAGCCACAATCAGAGATTATAGGTCGCCCGGGCGGTGACATTGTGTCCAACCACGAATCTATGGGTTTATGAATTTTTGGCAAAAGATAGAAAGTCCGTGGTTTTGACTCAAGTTTAGCAAAGAGATACTTATGTTGCTTTTCGGTGATCTTCTTGCTATCGAGCAATTTTTGAAGAATCTCATTAAATTTGCTGCAATTATTTTGCCAAAGTGGTTTGCTTAGTTTCTGGTAATGCTTTGGGTTACTAAGTTGTCGTTGTGCCTCACGTTTATAGTTATCTTTAAGCATTATTACAGTCGCTGACCCTTTATCTGCAGGTTTGATGACAATTTCGCTGTTTTTAGACAATTCACTTAAGGCCTGGCGTTCCTCATAGGGTAAATTTGGTTGATCATTAGGGAATTTAGAATTTTTAACATGTTCTGAAAAGAGTTCTATGCTTTCACCGATCGCTGGGTCCAGGATTTTTACGTTTGGTGCCCAGCCAGTTTTTTCAATGAATGGTGGAATGTTACTATTAGAGTTACGAAAGAAGTCTGCTAACTTAATACGGTGACTAAATTCAGATGTTTCCATACAGCCATTATCTAAGAGAGCATCCAAACCTGTTTTAGGTTTTGGTGTTGGGACAAATGTAAGACCAAAATTGAGCAGTGACTGCTCTGCTTCACATAATGGGGAGCCAGTTAAATTGACAATATTACTGCCCAGTCCAGTTTCCGTTGCTGAGATTGTAGCTGAAGTCCATGTTAATGAGAAGCATGGGGAAACAACTAAGAATCCAATCGCTGTAGTTGCAGGCGATGAAATAGAGGTTCTAGATGAGGGGCTAAGTCTTACTCCAGTAACAAGTCAATCCAAGTTTGATGACAGAGAGGCTAATTCCACACAAGTTGAAGATGATGATCAATACCCTCTGGAAGAGAGTTTTAATTTAGGACAAGTAAAATTCAGGTCGCAAGATACTGAAACTAACTTTGATTTTCCACTGAGTACACTCAATCTAGACGATTTAAATAATATAGAGAAAGTAATTGGTGTCTCGGATCGATTGAGTGGAACAAAGCGACAGAAAGATGGAGAGAGTTCTGAATCAGAAATAGAGGAAAGTGATATAGAAGACGATAATATGTCAGTCGCTGAATCTGATATATCCATTCAAACACAGAGTTCTAAATCACCTGATGAAATGGTCATGTACAGGTCCGAGGCAGGAGAGGTGTTAGTTCCATATGTGACGGCAAATGGTGTTAAATATAGGCATCTGCGTCATGATTCAGATATATTAAAATATAAGCATTTGGAAAAAGTTGAGCTAAGTAATGCAGCGTTTGTGAGTAAAATAGGTAAATGGTCTAAGAGAGGGTCGAAAAAAACAAAATCTAGTTAGCTTAATAATGGCGGTTTTACACAGCATTTTATTACCTTTTATGCTAATTTGCACACTCAATTGTAGAGGCTTAAATAGTGACATAAAGCAACGTCACTTACTAGAGACTCTGAAAAATGAGCAGATTGACATTGCTTTGATACAGGAAACAAAAATTCAGAAGTCAGAATTATACGATAATTTAGAAAAGATTTCTGGATCCAGAATATTTTATTCGTTATCTCAAAATAATAGTGCAGGCGTAGCAATTGTTATACTCCCTCGTTGTTCAGCCTATGTAAATATAATCTCTTCAGTATCAGGTGCAAATGGTCGCTGGGTGAGAGTCACGCTAGATATACAACAAACACGTATCACGTTGCTGTGTATATATGCACCTACATCTCATCAACTACGTCGTAGTTTTTTTAAGGAGATGTCTAAAACAGCACTAGATAACATCACTGAAAACTTAGTAATGGGTGGTGACTTTAATTGTGTCTTAGACAAAGAAAATGACAGGAATGCAACTTCAACTTATACTGATACATCACATAGACTCTTAAAAGAAATATGTGATAATGAAAATTTAGTGGACACCTATAGAATATCAAAACCTCATGGTAAAGATCTTACATGTTTTTCGGTAGATGGTAAAGTTGGTTCAAGGATCGACAGAATTTATGTGAATAGTTTGTTAACAGGGTACTGGAGAGATGTTAATATTAAGCCAGTTGCATTCTCCGATCATAACATGGTTTGTGTAACCTTTGCCAATGCTGACTGGGTAACAAAAGGGGTCGGGTTTTGGAAATTAAACACAACACTGTTGGGAGAAGAATTTTATAAGAATAATATAGAGAGTTGTTGGCAACATTGGATTAATAGGAAAGCATCATATAAGAGCACATTGCAATGGTGGGAGGATGTTAAACTGGATTTAAAGTATGTTTCCCGAAAGTTTGCTATTAGAAAAGCACAGGTAATACGCAAACGCAAGAAAACACTTCATCGATCACTGATGAAAATTAATGCTAAAGTAAATAATGGTGAAGAGAATTATTATGAATTACTGGTTAAAATTAAAAGTAAAATAAGAGATATAGAACAATATGAGTTTGAGGGTGCAAAAATTAGAGCAAGAGCCCAGATGCACGCAGAAGGGGAAAAGCCAACCCGATATTTTTGTGCATTAGAAAAAGCACGGGCAATAGATAAGGTGATGTGCTCATTAAACATGCCGGATGGTTCAACCGTCTTTACCAACAATGAAATGAGTACTATTGTATGCAATTACTATGAGTCATTGTACAAGTCAGAGGGAATTGATGAAGATGCAAAATTGGATTTGTTAGCAAATATAGACAAAAAGGTGTCAGACACGGCCAGTGAATTTTGTGATCAATCCTTAACACTAGAAGATTTAACTAAATCCCTTAAAGGTATGAAACTAGAAAAATCACCGGGGTGTGATGGCCTTCCAGTTGAATTTTACCAAACGTTTTGGCACCTTGTAGGTCCAATAATGGAAGAATTAGGCACTGAAATTTTTTAGAAAGGCCATTTACCACCAACTATGGCTAGGGCATACGTAAGGCTAATATATAAAGGAAATGACAGACGTCTAATTCAGAACTACAGACCAATTTCTCTACTATGTGTAGACTACAAAATAAGATCCAGAGCACTAACATTGAAACTAGGTAGTGTTTTAGGAGAAATCATTGGAACAGAGCAGACATGTGCTGTACCCAGGAGGACAATTCTAACCAATACCATGGTAATAAGAGACCTTATACAATTGGTTGAGAAGGATAGCATCCCTTCAGCTGTGATTGCCTTGGACAATGAAAAGGCATTTGACCGTGTGGAATGGGATTTTCTTTTTAATTCTTTGCAATCGTTTGGGTTAGGCTCAAACTTTATTAAATGGGTAAAGATTTTATATACGGATATCAAGAGTAGCTATTTAGTGAACAATCAATTATCCAGAGAAATTGTCTTAGAACGTGGGGTTAGACAGGGGTGTTCCATATCGCCATTATTATTTGTTATTGTGATGGAATCACTTGGCATAGCATTGAGGCAAAATAATAACTTTCAAGGCATATGTATTCGTGGCATAGAAAGACCACTTAAGCTGTCACAATATGCTGATGACACAACTGTGTTTACCAGTTCAAACAATGATTTTGCAATTTTAAACCACGTACTAGAAAAGTTCCAAAATGCATCTGGTTTGAAAATCAATAAAGGAAAATCCAAAGGATTATTTCTGGGGCCATGGAAAGAGCGGAATGACCAGCCACTTGAAATCAATTGGTCTAATGATACCATTAAGATTTTAGGCATCTATTTTGGCAGGAAACCGAATACAATACAAAATTGGAATGAACGAGTATTTAAGCTTAAGAGAATATTAGCAAATTGGAAGCGTCGTCGTCTTTCAATCTTTGGAGAGTGTTTGTTGTCAACAACTTGGCATTATCTGGGCTATGGTATACAGCATCTGTTGTACACATGCCAAAACATGTAGAAAAGGAGGTTAATGAGTTGATATTGTCATTCATATGGGAAGAAAAGAATCATTTAGTTTCCCATCGTGTTCTCAATAATGCTAAGTTAGAAGGAGGACTTGATTTAATTGATATTAAAGTGAAATGTGTTTCTTTAAGGTTAAAATTTTTGGATGATCTTATTACATCAGATGAGACGTGGGCATGTATTTCACGAGCTCTCATGGAGAGAATTGT
>CM067361.1:39672723-39797723 GCA_034401795.1 Chaetoderma sp. LZ-2023a
ACGACACGACGATGTTTACTGGACCACCCGGAGGTGGCCGCAGAGAGACAGAACCCGTCTGGCCGAAGCCAGACGGACCCGCCAGGGGGCCGTACGAGACGGCCCCCTCGGTAACCAGTCCAGAATCCTGTCCGAAGACAGGATCCGTACCAGGCATGGGGAGAAACTGCCCCCCAACCTTTGGTAGCAGGGACGACACCAGCGTGGGCAGAACGCTATGCAGAAAACCCTGCATAGCCGGACCAAACCACGCCGGCGGTGCCATCTCCGCCACCTCCAGCTGGGGACGTGGAGCACCCCCACCGGCCGAACCGGGCGCTCCACGATTTCCTCTCGGACCGCCTGACCCCGCGTCAGACCCAGCCAGTCCTTCTGGGCAAGGAACTTAACCATCATTTCGACGGACCACACTGCACAAACATTACACCTATGATCTATATTACACAGGGCACACCTAAAACAGACATGGTCCTTGAACATTACACGGACAAACTTATGGCAGTCGTCACATGATGGCGGGGCTGGCTTGGCCTATAAAATAAGCACAAACCTACAATAAACAAGCGGAACGAGACACGGATGGAAGGCAGACAATTAATTTTCAAATATTTTGACTCATAAATTAACCGTAACCTCCCGCACCCCACCCCGCCACGTTACAACAACGATCGCATTGATTATGACGACAAGAACGCGGCGGCACAACACACCCATAATAGATCCTACAGGATGTGTAACGGCTCCAGGAATCATATCGCATAGCATTCAGGGTATATTTACTAATCAATATAAATTATACTCCTAACGAACGCAGCACGATATGTGAAGAAAACAACAAAATGTATAACAACTGCTGTCCCACACGGTAAAACCGCAGACCACGCATCTACTCAAGAATTTTGAAACCACCGATCATTGCAAACCGATCGTGATTGCACGTAAACTTGATCATTCTAAAGTTTCCGGTACCATTTTTAGTACGCAGCACCCAGAACAAGATGCGCGATTAATGAAAAAAAAATTTTCTTCACATAAACATCCGAGCGACCGGGTGTGACGTCACCCGCTCGGATTCTACGGAGAACGACGTCAGCCGATATTCGTGTTAGAAATACCGTAGCAAACACCTATTTTCATATCTGCCGATCGCCTGTTGGGGTTTAAAGAAGGCGATCGTCTGGCATATATCGTTGCTAGCACACGTCCCAGATTCTATGGGGTTAGAAATTGGAACATGCGACACAACGAAATTTAGAGACCTAAGTCTTTTAACTATGGATATAAAGAACAATACAACCTGGTTATCTTGGGCGGTATTCTCCATAGTCCTTAGTTATCCTTTCAGAACACACAAACTATCACTGATTAAAGACTTAGATTCTTTTAAAAACACTAAAATCCTTAATGCGAAAAGCATGTATTGCACTTGTTGCTATGCAAACAAGAATGAGCTCTATGGTAAACGGGTACTCGGCAGTGGGGAGCCGGGTACCGGTTCCAGGAGTCGGTAAAGCTTTCTAAGTCTATAATCCTAGAGCCGCTGTCAAGGCCAGCTGTATATCAGAAGTAACAGAATGGTGAGTATTGATCGAAGGAGAACGGTGGGTGGGTACGCGTAAGTGTGCATCCCTCTCCAGCTTATCGCCAGAGCGTCTGTATCGACGCATTTGGATCTGGAATCGGCGAGACATAAGTCATGATTTGAGCATTTTCCTTTGTGGCGAAAAAGTCCACGTTGGGTTTGCCTCAATGCTCGAAGATCCTGTGAAGAACTGGAGGGTTGAGAGACCATTCTGTTGGCAGAATTCTCTGTCTCCGAGACAAAGCATCTGCCAGAATGTTCAATCGCCCAGGAATGCAGGAAATGTCAATTTCCCTTTCTCCGAGATCTAACAATACTCACCATTCTGTTACTTCTGATATACAGCTGGCCCTGACAGCGGCTCTAGGATTATAGACTTAGAAAGCTTTACCGACTCCTGGGAACCAGGCACTCGGCTCCCAACTGCCGAGTACCCGTTTACCATAGAGCTCATATTGTTTGCATAGCCACCAAACAAGAGAAAACTATGGCTTGCCTCCGTGGGGCTGGGAGGCTGGGTCCGTAACAGAATGGTGAGTATTGTTAGATCTCTGAGAAAGGGAAATTGACATTTCCTGCATTCTCCTTCGATCAATACTCACCATTCTGTTACTTCTGATATACACCAGATATGATCAGTAACCTGGTGGGAAGGGGCAAGCCATAAATGCTAATTTTGCCCCTTGGAGAAAGATTTTAGACTTCACACTTGACTAACGGAGACCTAAAAGGACCGTCAAGTTCACGGAACCGAATCACATTCGCGTCACAGTCCCCCCCCCCTTTTTCCTCCTAAGAAAAGGGAGAGAACTAACGAACATGTATCTCGCCTGAAAACACAAATATGCCAAGAGGGTTAACTGCTCCCTGCATACTCCATGTATTAGCCTGGGAATGAGCATGAATATATAAGATGAATGAACATGATACATATCCATAATACAAAAAACTCTCACTATTGAATTACCTTATGATAATTGGACTTCAGACGTACCGCCTCCAACCATTCACCGGTTCGGCCATCAGTGACACAATCTGGTTGACATCCTCTCGCCTGACCATGCCTGCTTTAGGTTCTTTTCTTACCGAAGTGAGAAAAGGGTGAAAAGCAGTGTGGTCACTAACTATCGTTTCAAAACAGCTAAAGCGAGTGGATTGGCTGAGTCTGACACATCCCTCATATAGTAATCCGTGAATGAGGACTCACAGTGCCATTGTGCAACGGCCATGATGTCCTATAACGGAACACCATTGTAAAGGGCGGTCGAGGCGGCTATTCCTCTGACATTGTCTGCCCTTACGCCTTGCACCTGGTGCCCAGTCGCCATCTCGTGAGTAGTCTGAATGCATTCGACCACCCAACGAGAGATAGTATCCATGGATGCGGCGCCATAAGACTTTTTATGGCAGATCCACAGATATCTATCGTTCGACCGTAACGAGTCAGTCCGTTTCTTGTACTTAGTCAAAGCACGGACCGGGCACCAGACACTGGCATCACGATCAAACCTAGTTAACTTCGGTATAATGATCGGTTTGCCGGGATATCTCAAAGATTGGTTCTTTGACATAACCTCTGCTCTTGGCAGAAGACGCAGACCTTCTCCAGAAACAATAAATCGGTTCCTCTCTGCCGAAAGCGCATGGATCTCACTGCGCCTTCTAGCTGAGGAAGCTGCCAATAGAAAGACCGCCTTTAGACTCAAATGCTTTAGACTAGCCGAACGCAATGGTTCGAAAGGGTGCTTGGCCAGTACATTAAGCACTAAAGATAGACTCCAGGCTGGAATGACTACCGGTTGTCTCGGTCGGAGATTGCTCATTCCCTTCAACATCACATTTAACTGGGCCACCTCTGGACTATCCCTGTTGGCTAGACAGGGATAACTGATGCCAAAGCTGACTTGTATCCAGCAACTGTGACGGGAGCTAGTCCTCAAAAGAACAGCTCACAGAGAAAGTCTGCTATTTGCTGATAGTGGATTGAAAGGTATCAATACCCTTTTCTTCACACCAGTCTGCAAATCTGTTAACCTTGTTGTTATATGACTTGAAGGTTGACCTCCTTCTCGCAGCCGCGATGAAATCAGCAGCCTGTCGAGAAAAGCCTTCCGACGTGGAACGTTGTTTGATAACATCCACGCAGTCATTGAACATTTCGGGACGCTCGTGTAGGAAGCATCCCTTGGCCTGGGAGATTATGTTCGGAATCTCGGGCAACTGCACAGGATTTTCCACCAGCAGATCTAGAAGATCCGTGAACCACGCCCTGCTCGGCCAATACGGCGCTATTAGCAGGACCAGACACGGTTCCTCCCTGACCTTCACCAAAACCTTCGGTAGAAGAATGGTGGGTGGGTACGCGTAAGCGTGCATCCCTCTCCAGCTTATCGCCAGAGCGTCTGTATCGACGGCATATGGATCTGTAATCGGCGAGACATATGTCATGATTTGAGCATTTTCCTTTGTGGCGAACAAGTCCACGTTGGGTTTGCCCCAATGCTCGAAGATCCGTCGCAGAACTGGAGGGTTGAGGGACCATTCTGTTGGCAGGATTCTCTGTCTGCGAGACAAAGCATCCGCCAGAATGTTCAATCGGCCAGGAATACGAGCTGCTTTCAAAACAACCGAGTAATTCCTGCACCATTGAATCAAGTGCCACACCCTGATACACAGAGTGGGCGACCTGGTCCCGCCTTGGCGATTTATATATGATACTACTGTCGAATTGACCGACCGTATCAATATCACCCTGCCCCTGATCATCGGAAGGAACTCTTCCAACGCCAGTTCCACTGCCATCATTTCCAACAGATTGATATGCAGCTGACTCTCCGGGAGAGTCCATGTGCCCGAGACCTGGTTCTCCCAGGCAGGCACCCCACCCTTCCAGCGATGCATCCATGTAGACGGACAGCTGGGGGCGGGGTAGGTGCAGCGAAACCCCTAATAGGAGATTCTGACGCTGTTTCCACCATAGAAGATGCGATATTATCGGCTCCAAAACTGGCAACAGTTTTGACAGGGGTTCTGTTCTCTGTTTCCACAGAGACATCAGATACAACTGGATAGGCCTTCGCATTAGAGCATCGTACGGGATACCTGCTCCATGGAGACCATCATGCCCAGCATCTGAAGGAACCGCCTCGCCTTGAATGTGGTTTCCCACTCGAAAACTCTTGAGGATGGCTAACAGAGACACCACTCTGGGCTCTGACGGGTAAACCCTGCCCTCCTCGAGGTCGAATCGCATCCCCAAATAAACGAAACGTTGAGTGGGCGTCAACTCGGATTTCTCCTCGTTGACTATGCAGCCTAGATCTGAAAGTAACTTCAGAGTCAGAGCAGTATCCACGTTCAACCTGGCTGCCGAGTCTGCCTTAAGCAGCCAGTCGTCTATGTAGGTGTGTAGCGCCACGTTCTCTTTTCTGAGAAACGCTGTCACCGCAAGGACCACTCTTGTGAAAACCCTCGGAGCTGTCGACAGGCCAAACGGGAGACTGTAAACTCCCATACTTGATTCTGAAACGCAAATCTCAGAAACCTGTGCCAACTCCGATTCATAGGAATGTGGAAATATGCATTTTTCAGATCGATCGATACACACCACATTCCTTTCCTCAATCCCGCATTACCGACCTCGGCGTTTCCATCTGGAACCGAGGCGTATGGATAAACCAATTTAATGGCATGAGATTGAGTATGGGTCTCCATCCCCCTGTACTCTTGGGGACAAGGAACATGTTTGAATAGAAGCCTGGAGTGTTTCGATTTGCTGGTTTTATTGCTCCCTTCAGAAGCAAACCCGACACTTCCTTTTGAATGGCTTCTAACTTGTCTGGCTCCCTTGGTACGGGTGTCCAGACAGGTGCCAAAGACAGATTTTGTGGTGGAAAGTCCCACCACTCCGGCATGTAACCCTGGGATAACCATCCCAGGACCAGACTGTCTGACGTCACACCTTGCCAGGCCTCGACGAAACGCATGAGCCTTCCACCCACCATAGACGCCTCGACGTCTAACGGGGTTGTCCGGCTCGCAGTCCGCCCCCCCCCCCTCTTTCTTAACGAGAGAGAGAACCATTTCGTTCTAGGCACGACGGGTATAACTGGCACCGCTGTTCCTGTCGCACAGGCGCGGTCCAGGCGGATATGAAGGGAGCTTTCGTACCCTCAGGTACGCTTCGGCCCCTTCTGTCCGCCCTTTGAGGCCTTACCCTTACCCTTCCCCTTGCCCTTCCCGCCTCTAGGGCGGTCAGGAGCAACATTGGGGAGGGTAGACACCTCTACAACCTTCCTGGGCTTCTTCGCCGGCGGCGGCTCTGAAACCCCAGCTGAAGCAGAAGTCGCAACAGGCCTAGCTTTCGCCTTGCCCTTATGCTTCTTCTGCTCCTTTGAAGGTTGTCCCGTTAGCGGTTTCCCCACAGGCCCTAGTGCATGCGCTTGCCACACTAGCTCTAGCTGTAGGTTTCCGCTAACCGATTCTGCGCGATACTGGCGGTATCCTCTAAGATGGCCCACGCTTGGCCACCGAAGATGCTAGGCCCTGTCAGGGGTGTCCCAAGGAGACGCTCCCTGACTGCCGTAGCCGGACGCATATGGTCAATGACCATTTGCCTCCTGGATTTCGTCACACGCGCTTGCACCCTTGCCAATGCGTCCATCGACAGCACCAGGCCGTCATTGACACATGAAAGCGCCACAGGTGGCACAGGGTGGCCTGCCCCGCTTCAGCCCACACCGACTGAAGGAGACGATAAGAGTGGTTGACAGCGCTTATCGCTGCCCTCACACCCTCATCGCATAGGGACAGGACTTCTTCCTGGTGTACCTGAGACTTGTCCACAAGTGCCGGACCGGGGTGACACGGCACGGCACTCTGGACGCCCAGTACCCATCGGTCATCCTCCGTGACCGACGGGACTACACCATACCTGTCGTATTCCCCCCGCGGAATACGACATCTTGCCCGCACCTCCCTGGAGGCCGCAGGGAGCTGACCCTTGGTCATCAGTTGTTTGCTATAAATAGCATCCAACCATTCTATGAACCGTGGATCCAGTCCCACTGACTGGATCCGGGCCGCGGGCAAAATCCCCGTCCTGATCGACGCAACCGACGGATGAGGCGCATCTTCATCGGCCGTGGCCGTAACCACAGACGGGTCAACCCTGGCTAGCCACGCCAGAGCATCTGACCAATCTACCTCCGATGAAGACACCCCCGCAAACACGTCACCCGTTGACGTGCTCACGGGTCTGCCAGCCACGGCCTCCCAGCAAGGAGCCACGGCTGACACGCCAGGCACTCCGGTACCACACGGTTCCGCCGCCACCCCATGAAACACTCCGGTCCATGGGGTAGGTCCGCACGGAAAACCGTACGGACCCGTAGCAGTCGCGGAACCATAGCCGGACACGGGCGCCCACGGCACCCCACGTCCGACTGCCGGACCAGGCGAGATAGGTGAGTACCACGCCCGGCCCGGCACACCCGTTCCTGTGACGGCTGGTGCCAAACCAAGCCGCACGGAACCGGTGCACGGTAACGGATTTGCCTCAGCCACAGGCGGAGCCGCTGACCTGGCTTGCGCCAAACCAGACAAATGGAGGCCGGTTCCGTCTAGGACGGAATCAACCTCCATATTCTCCACCTGCGGCTTCACGGGCCGCAGCAACCTCTCCTCCTCGTCTTCAGACTCCGAAGAGTCGTCACTAGACGAGTCAACCGTGGCGGACGGCTCCCACACCTGACGGACCGGCCACCGCTACTGGACCACCCGGAGGTGGCCGCAGAGAAACAGAAACCCGTCTGGCCGAAGCCAGACGGGACTGCCAGGGGGCCGTACGAGATGGCCCCCTCGGTAACCAGTCCAGAATCCTGTCCGAGGACAGGATCCGTACCAGGCATAGGGAGAAACTGCCCCCCAACCTTTGGTAGCAGGGACGACACCAGCGTGGTCAGAACGCTATGCAGAAAAACCCTGCAGAGCCGGACCAAACCACGCCGGCGGTGCCATCTCCGCCACCTCCAGCTGGGGACGTGGAGCACCCGCACCGGCCGAACCGGGCGCTCCACGATTTACTCTCGGACCGCCTGACCCCGCGTCAGACCCAGCCAAGTCCTTCTGGGCAAGGAACTTAACCATCGTTTCGACGGACCACACTGCACAAACATTACACCTATGATCTATATTACACAGGGCACACCTAAAACAGACATGGTCCTTGAACATTACACGGACAAACTTATGGCAGTCGTCACATGATGGCGGGGCTGGCTTGGCCTATAAAATAAGCACAAACCTACAATAAACAAGCGGAACGAGACCCGGATGGAAGGCAGACAATTAATTTTCAAATAATTTGACTCATAAATTAACCGTAACCTCCCCGCACCCCACCCCGCCGCGTTACAACAACGATCGCATTGATTATGACGACAAGTACGCGGCGGGCACAACACACCCATAATAGATCCTCCAGGATGTGTACCGGCTCCAGGAATCATATCGCATAGCATTCAGGGTATATTTACTAATCAATATAAATTATACTCCTAACGAACGCAGCACGATATGTGAAGAAAACAACAAAATGTATAACAAAACTGCTGTCTCACACGGTAAAACCGCAGACCACACATCTACTCAAGAATTTTGAAACCACCGATCATTGCAAACCGATCGTGATCGCACGTAAACTTGATCATTCTAAAGTTTCCAGTACCATTTTTAGTACGCAGCACCCAGAATAAGATGCGCGAATTAATGAAAAAATTTTCTTCACATAAACATCCGAGCGACCGGGTGTGACGTCACCCGCTCGGATTCTACGGAGAACGACGTCAGCCGATATTCGTGTTAGAAATACCGTGGCAAACACCTATTTTCATATCTGCCGATCGCCTGTTGGGGTTTAAAGAAGGCGATCGTCTGGCATATATCGTTGTTAGCACACGTCCCATATTCTATGGGGTCAGAAATTGGAACATGCGACACAACGAAATTTAGAGACCTAAGTCTTTTAACTATGGATAATAAAGAACAATACAACCTGGTTGTCTTGGGCGGTATTCTCCATAGTCCTTAGTTAATCCTTTCAGAACACACAAACTATCACTGATTAAAGACTTAGATTATTTTAAAACACTAAAATCCTTAATGCAAAAAGCATGTATTGCTCTTGTCGCTATGCAAACAAGAATGAGCTCTATGGTAAACGGGTACTCGGCAGTTGGGAGCCGAGTGCCCGGTTCCCAGGAGTCGGTAAAGCTTTCTAAGTCTATAATCCTAGAGCCGCTGTCAGGGCCAGCTGTATATCAGAAGTAACAGAATGGTGAGTATTGATCAAAGGAGAATCCAAAGTTTTCTGGTACCATTTTAGTATGCAGCACCTAGAATAAGATGCGCAAATTAATGAAAAATTTTCTTCACATAAACATCCGAGCAACACGGGTGTGACGTCACCCGCTCGGATCTTACCGAGAACGACATCAGCCGATATTCGTGTTAAAAATACCGTAGCAAACACCTATTTTCATATCTGCCGATCGCCTGTTGGGGTTTAAAGAAGGCGATCATCCGGCATATTTCGTTGTTAACACACGTCCCAGATTCTTTGGGGTTAGAAATTGGAACATGCGACACAGACGAAATTTAGAGACCTAAGTCTTTTTTTTAACTATGGAATAATAAGGAAATATACAACCTGGTTATCATCGGCGGTGTCCATATTAATCCAAATATCCTTGCAGAAACGCACTAGCTATCACAAAAACCACAGTTTACAAAAAGACTAATTCTTAATCTTTCCAACTGCTAAAAAGCATGTATAGCTCTTGTTGCTATGCAAACAAGAATGAGCCCTATGGTAGACGGGTACTCGGCAGTTGGGAGCCGAGTACCCGGTTCCAAGGAGTCGGTAAATCTTTCTAAGTCTATCGTCCTAGAGCCAGCTGTCAGGGCCAGCTGTATATCAGAAGTAACAGAATGGTGAGTATTGATCGAAGGAGAAATGACTGTCATTCCAGTGGTAAATTTTCAAATATAGTCTTGTCTTTGTCTGCCAATTGACATTTCTCACACCCACTGCAGAAGCGGTTTTTGGCTGAGTGATGAGTGATAATGGTTCAACTACACTGCTTAACTGGATTTAGCAGATGAAGAAGGCAGGTGGTCTCTTAACCATTTCACTGATAAATCCTGGAAAAAAGTATTTTCTTTATGATATAAAACCTTATTCTGTTGAATATTTTGAAATTAATTTTACTTGTAGCCATTGGGCCTTTAAGGCAGCAATGGCTTCCGGTCAAATTGTTTCAAAATATTCAACAGTTTTTCTGTATGGATGCCTTGAAAATGTGATTTGGTAAAAGGGTCAATACAGCCAGGTGGTCTTTATAGCTGGTTTAACCGAGTGTATTCCAAACCATCCATTTAACACATGTAATTTGGATGAATGGTCAAGTTGACAGAAGGGAAAAGAAAGAAAACACTGACGGACAGATGGACGGTCGCCACGGCATAAGCTCACTTGGCACTTCTGGCTAGGTGAGCTAAGAATAACTATCTGATTTCTTACTTAACCCAATAGTCCTACAAGCCTACCCAGATCTTGATTACATCTAAGGCCTGTGTTGAATCGCAGTACACATCTTAATCCTGTTCCCTAGGTAAAGAAAGCAGAGAGAAGGAATGAGATTGGCTAGGATTACGGTGGAGGACGAGGTTGTATTGGATATGTCAGAAAATGAGACACAGAAATGCTGAAGATGAATAAAGTTTTACTTACCCGACGCCATGGAGATCACAGCCACTAACAAAACTAACAATGACTTCATCATTAATGCACAATGGGATATGAACCGCTCCACAATGCTCAAAACTATGACTGTCACTCAAAACCTGTTTAAATTGAAGAACACATTACACATATCATTTACCTATCAAAGAGAATGGATGGATCAAATCTGTCACTCTCATATATCTGATGGTATAATCAAGTATGCATACATCACTAGTTTGTGGTCATCACAATCACATGACAAGTAAAGTTTTTGTCATGAAAGTCGAAAACTGTAAAGTAATGTACGAATTGCTTTGATAAATTTATAATTTATTAAACATTCTGTATTTCTGTTGAACATTTTGAGACTAATTTGACTGGGAACTGTTGCTGCTGCCATCATCAGCAACAGCCCACAGTTAAATTATTTTCAAAATATTCAATAGCTTACATGTACCTGTAGTCCTGTATACAATGTATGTAGTTACCTTTAAATTTTGATTATATGCAAATTAATGTCTCAAAATTTCAAATCGACTCTAACGGACATTAACTGTCTCGCTGCTTCAAACCACCGGACAATAATTTCAATGAACAGAACTCCTGGCTTGCTGAATATTGTCATGATTGTAAAAACAATTTGACTGAAAGTCAATTTCTTTTCAAAATATTCAGCAAGTCCAGCGATAGAACCCATAGAATGTTGTCTGCAAAAGCTCGGAAGCCAGAGAGTTAAAGAGGACGAAGCATAGCTGGAAATGGATTCCTCCATTCATAATTACATGTACCCTTTAAGCCTTAAATTTGTTCAAGAAAATGAAAAGGTTCATTTGCAGACCAAGAGAAGACTTATTTTGAAAATTTACCAGCGTAATGAGTCATTAAACTGGTAAATTTTCAAAAATAGTCTTCTCTTGGTCTGCAAATGAATATTTCTGAAGACCACTGCAGAAGCCATTTTTGCCCGATATGAGTGTTAAAGGTTTACGCCTTAAATTTGCTCAAGAAAATTTCAATATCCTCATAGAAAATGTCCATTTGCAGACCAGGAGAAGACTATTTTTGAAAATTTACCAGTGTAATGACTGGCTCGGTTATCGAGTTAATCATTACACTTCTAAATTTTCAAAAATAGTCTTCGCTTGGTCTGCATATGGACATTTCTCGAGACAACTGCAGAAGGCGTTTTTGGCTGATATGAGTGTTAAATGGTTAATGCATAGGCATTCAATGCCAGGCAGCGGCAGAGATGTTCTACAGATAGTCACGCTTAGACT
Organism: Chaetoderma sp. LZ-2023a; assembly: GCA_034401795.1. NCBI lineage: Eukaryota > Metazoa > Mollusca > Caudofoveata > Chaetodermatida > Chaetodermatidae > Chaetoderma > Chaetoderma sp. LZ-2023a. Next base: position 39,684,368 of record CM067361.1, read on the forward strand.
AACGGAACTCCATTATTCTGAAGATACTGAATGTTAGCGGGCTGAATATTTCATGACTGGTTATACGAATGCATAATAGGAAGATTGACATAGGACCGATAAAATCCTCCAGAAAAAAATAAGTCAAATCAACCTACTTTATATTTAGAGGCGTGCCCATTGGACATACAGGGGCTGAAATGTTTTTAAATATCTAACTGTCGCAGACCTGTGGCAGGTATGCTTTTTCTTTACCTGAACAACTTCAATTAAAATCTCCAGGCAATAATATTGATTTAGAAGGCAATGGTAAATTTGGCATGGTTACTGGTTTCAAGCGCCAAGGGAGATGATAATTCCTATGATTTATACGTAGCCTATTATTTGCGTGGAAAATGCATTTTCGAAAACCTTTCACTGATATGATTGGCTCATTTGAAAGATTTTCGAAATTACATTTTCCATGCAAATAATTGGCTATTTATAAATTGTAGGAATCATGTGACCCCTTGTGCTTAGTGACCAGTAAACGGGTGATCAGCAAACTCAGTACGTGTCACATGTGACAGGTAGATAATTTTAGGCCTGTCACCAGCAAAATCTGTCTGTCAGTGACAGGTAGACATTTCGACCCCTGACATGCTTGGTGCAAAAACATTTAACTGTCTGACAGCTGAGTTTTTGCAGACGACATTCCATTGGTTATATATCTGGTCCAGCTAAATATTTTGAAAACAATTTTACTGAAGGTTGTCGGTGGGAATGCCACCAATGACTTTCAGTCAAATTGTTTTCACAACATTTAGAAAATCAAGTTTTTGCTCATTGAAATTATTGTCTGGTGACCAACAACTTTCAGTCAAATTCTTTTCAAAATATTTAGAGTGAAATATGATCAGTCAATCCTTCTGACAGTTCAGAGTGAAATATGATCAGTCAATCCTTCTGACAGTTCAGAGTGAAATGTGACCAGCCATCATTCTAACAGTTCACAGGGTTCGTACACCTGAAATTCCATGACCTTTCGTGACCAAAATTAACAAATTCCATGACTTGTCGTGACCAAAATTAACAAATTCCATGACTTCCAAGAATTAACATCTAGTAGATTTGTGTTATTCTGCAGGTGTCTGAACATTGCGTTTTATAACAACCAAGTCAGTCTTGCTTTGATAAGCTGTTGCCATGATTTTTATTGCATACATGTAGCGGTGATGGTGGCAATTTATGCCAACAGATTTCTTTTATTTTTCATGATTACCATTTTCCATGACTTTTCCATGAACTATGATAAAAATTTCTGATTTTCCATGACTTTCTGGCCTGGAATTAAAATTTTAAATTCCATGACTCCATGACCAGTACGAATCCTGAGTTCAGAGTGAAAAGTGATCAATCATCATTCCAAAGGTTCAGAGTGAAATGTGACCAGTCATCATTCTGACAGTTCAGAGTGAAATGTGACCAGTCATCATACTGACAGTTCAGAGTGAAACGTGATCAGTCATCATTCCAAAAGTTCAGAGTGAAATGTGACCAATCATCATTCTGACAGTTCAGAGTGAAATGCCATCTGTCAATCATTCTGACAATTCAGAGTGAAATGGGTCACTCATCAGAATTGGATAGGCCACCCACTTGTCATCTTAGTAGACTATAAACAACTTCAAGTTTTCACTCCCATAAGTTTAAATTAGGTCGCCTAGGCATATATACGGCAATCAGTTTGTGTCATTTATTGAAAACTGGTACATTTATCGTACCAATGATCTCTAAAGTTCAACAAATTTATAAACTTACCTGAATAATCATTCAATGTACTTGGTACATGTATCTACATATAACAAAAGGAAGCGCAAATAAGTCTGATCATTTCAGAAGAAATGGATTGCTTGAAGTCACTCTCAGGGGTCTTACTAGGTGCATTTCTGCAGACTACATTTTCCAAGTGTTTTAACTCTGGATATGCTAAATATTTTGAAAACAATTTGACTGAAAATTGTTGGTGGCTAAGCTACCAACAACTTTCAGTCAAATTGTTTTCAAAATATTCAGTATGTCCACAGCTTTATTCACCATTGACATTATTGTCTGGCGCCGTGCAGCTCACATAGTTTTAAAAGAAGTTTTCTAGAATATTATTGCGAAAATCATTCTGGGTGTCATTCACATTATAGCCATTTATTATTTTTATAGGCCTCAATGAAAGTGAGAACTAAAATACAGGTAGATCACTAAAGCAGTTTCCCGATATGGACAACTTACCTCTCTCTCCTCTATCTAAACTCCGATGTACACAGTTCTATAAATCTCTACAATCAGAAATGATTGCATTTGTTTAAAACTCCGTGAAATGCATTTACAGAAAATGGCGACAACTATTCAGTTATTCAGGAAGTGTGTGACGGCGACGCGCTGAAGAAGATTTGAGCCCACGTGACGCGCGAGGGCCAATCAGATCGGTAACTTTTAAGTTGACAGGTGAGAATGTCTTTAGATGAGTTTGAATTGTCCGTAATCATATCACGTATGACAATTTTATATTATAATAAAATACTTCTTAGATTCTCTACCTTTTAATTTTATTTATATATTGCTTGCTCTAAGCTATTTTGAAATGGCAACTACGCAGCTGTCGATAAATTCCTAATAAATGAGCATGTAATGGCGGAGCAATACTGGTGAACGCCAACACAAATCCAGGTAGGTTCAAATAAGGCCAAAATTAGGTCATTTATATTGGAATGTATATTAGCCGTTTGGAAAACGTATTAAAGGGATATTGCACAGGTCCGTTTCTTATTTCCGCTTTTCATTGTTATTTTAAAACTTAAACGTCATGATTACCGATTAGTCATTTCTGAATCAGAGACGATATGGCCTACAATTATATTAAATACGATTAAAATGATTAGCTATGGGACAAAAGCAAGGCTATTGTAATGGAGCTGGAATGTCTCGCCCATATCGGTGCATAACGGGTTAGAGTAAAACTATTCAACGGTGTTTAAATTAAATTAAATTAAAAATATACCATGCTGCCTATGGAAGCAACAGTTCCCAGTCAAATTAATTTCAAAATATTCACCAGAATGTAATTTATTAAAATTCCTGCAATTAGACAGCTGAATTTGTATTAACCCAAGAGTAGACATTTACACAGGTTTGTCGATGATATTTTCATAATCTGGACCAAAGGATCCGACTCACTGGAGAATTTCATAACACATATGAATAACGCGCACCCGACGATCAAATTTACAGCAGAAAAATAGGCCTACACAGAATCCATTAATTTTTTGGACACCAAAGTGTTTATTCTCCCAAATAGACACTTAGACTTCGACCTCTACACAAAACCAACGGATACACACGGGTATCTACACTACTCATCAGCCCATCAAAAAATCTTCTAAACAAGCGAGCCCATACGGACAATTCTTGAGACTACGAAGAATCTGCAGTAGAGAAACAGATTTCCTTAAAAACGCACATGGAATGGTACACCACTATGCAATAAGAGGATATCCAACAGATAACCTCATCACTAGCCTACACAGAGCAATTCAACAAAACCGTACATACCTACTCTTGCCTAAACCCACTAAGGAAATCAACTAAGGAAATCAACACTCGGATACCATGTATCACTGATTTCCACCAACACAGCAAACTAGCCCAAAAAATAATCAACGCAATTATAGCTGCATGTATTAAAAGAATACCTGTACCAAAAGAGGCCACTTTTAATCAAGAGACCCCGTTCTTAATTGTCTTTGAACTGATTTTTTTCCAGAGTACAATTTCCACGAGGGTTTAACTCTGAATATGCGGACTATTTTGAAAACTATTTGACAGAAAGTTGTCTGTGGCTAAACCGCCACCAACTTTCAGTCCAATTGTTTTCAAAATATTCAGCATTTCCTGAGTTATTGCCATTTGAAATTAATGTCTGTGGCTTGAAGCGGTCATTTAGATAATTACCACCATTCTTAAAACACTTTTTTCAATAGAGTTTCATAAGGATGATGTTTAAGTTAATCTCGATGACCGAATTGTCTTCATTTATCTTATTGGGTATGAGATCGGGAAGCATGGATAGAGGGTGAAGAGAGGGTGGGGATGGTGTTAGGGATTCCAAATATATGTTCCGTTGTTTAGAAAAATGTGTACCGTACCTCATATGCTGTTAAATAACGGCATGAGTGAATAACGAAAAACTGAAACTGTTGACTCATTGTGGTTTTTGTTTAACTCTTAGTTATTGTATTACAAAGCCCTTCCCGCACGCACCGGATAGTATTCCTGTTTAGTCTATAATTAACCCTCTGAAGACGCCGGGCAAAATATGAAAACTAAAATATAAAGACTCATTTATAATTAATTCTATTATTTGAGAAACGATATGGTTATTTTTTTTGTTTTACTAATTTGTCTGGAAGTGCCACGACATCGTCCTGTCAAAATATTTTTAATAGCCAACATCCGTACGTAATTATTTACAAACTTAATAGCATTTGTATTACGGCATAAGCTGGGAGAGACGTGTAATATCCGTGTTGACACACTATTTTGAGATAATTTTATTAACTGTCTGACTGCTGCAAGACACCGGACAATAATTTCCATAGGGGCTAACTCCAGACTGGATGAACATTATGAAAAGAATTTGACTGAAAGCTGTTGCCATCAACAACTTTCAATCAAATTGTTTCCAAACTATTCGTCCAGTCCGGAGTTATGTACCCCGGAATGTGTTGTCTGTACAAATTAAGGACTCGGACAGTTAATGTATTAAATACCCAGTGGAAAGAGGGTCCATTACTGATTTAATAACATATAAAATATGAGAATGAATATCTTCTTGCAATTGTAATACACTTAGTTGATTTTTCCGCCATATCACATTATGTGTAACCATTTGCACTCAAGGGTCAAATGGCCTATTGTGTGAATAAATCTATCTATCCGTTAAAGGGATATATCGCACCCTTGTTATACTAACAGTAGAGCTGCCACGGAAATAGATTTCGATTCGTAGACGTGAGGTATTGTTTATTGGACAGACCTTCTGAGAGAGGATGTGGTATATAAATCAGAAGAGATTATTGTAAGAGACAACCTGGGAGGTTATGGTAAAATATAGCATGGTAGGTTATGCTAGGATTAATTTGCGAGGTTTTATGCAAGGATACCGCAAAAAAGGTTGTGCTAATATATAAGTGGGTGGGGCGCGGGGTCCTCTCCAGAAAAATCTTTTAATCTAGATGCTCTCAGAGGTCATCTCCTTTACTTCTGCATGTAAATATGGACAATCACTCGAATGTGAAACTATTCTATTTTACCAATTCTCTACTGACATATATATATATATATATATATATATATATATATATATATATATATATATATATATATATATATATATATATATATATATATATATATATATATATATATATATATATATATATATATATATATATATATATATATATATATATATATATATATATATATATATATATATATATATGGAATCATCATATGTTAAAATTTATTTAGTTTCATTACACATAGGCACATAATTTAAGCTCATAAAAATATGCAATTTTAACAATTTTATTTTCAATCATTCTGGTGTGAATATGCACCCTGTGTGTGTGTTGTAATATTTGAGGCGTTTATATGCTAGTTCCCAATGCTAGGGTCTAGACTCACGCCTGGCCTTTATGGTTTCTGTTGAATTCTTGTGAATTCTTGTGACGTCGGTTTGTGCATTAGCTTGTGTCTCTCTCTGTGTGTGTGTGTGTGTTGATCGTTGTCTCTCGATTTTGTCTCATGTTGCTGTTCTTTTCCATGGCTTTTTTTGTTGCTCCTCATGCTTGGGCGTGTGTAATGGGGATGGCCTAACCTGGACCTAACAGGGGTGGGTAAGGGATGGGGTAGGTGTTGGGTCGGGGGAGGTGCGTACGGTCTTATGACCTGATGCACCCAAGGGGGGGGCTTTAGGTCAGAGACCTCCCGGCCCCTTTGGGGGGAGTGGGGAGGTTGGGGTGTGGGGTCTTTTGGGTCCTGGGACCCATTTGGTCTTCTGGCCATCATCCGAGCAGGCACCAGCGCGCACTTGTTTGATTTTGCTTGGTTAGGTAGCCCGTATGGTGACTGTGTCTGTCCGAGGACGAACTCGGTCAGTCATCCGGGTTACATCCCTCCATAGTCCCCTCGAAAATTCCGAAAGATTCTAATTCTAGCAATTTGGTTTTGGTTTTGTAATCCGTATGTTGCGTGGTTCCATCCGAGGAGGGATCCATTCAGCATCCGGTTTACTTTGACTATGCCGAAATTTCTTGCCTACCTAACCCTAGCTCACGTTCACACAGTGAAATATGCACCCTTAAATAGTAATTAGTTTTATAGCTTCGGGCACGGAAAAATCTCAGACGACCATCACCCTTCCTAGGGCCTCCTGTTTACAGGTGAATATTCACAACAAATTGCTTCAAAATAAAATTGTCGGAATGGTATGCTTTTGGGTGTTTAAATTGTGTGTCTAGATCTAATGAAATGAGATAAAGCTTAGCATATGATGATTTCATTACGTATAAATTAATCTAATATTTTAAAGGTGCATATTCACACCAGAATGCTTGAGAATAAAATTGTTAAAATTGTATTCTTTTATAAGATTTATATATGTAATGAAACGAAATAAAGAAAACCACAGATTTCATCTTGAGAACGGCTCTCCAAGTGTGATACCAGCGATCGAAAAGAAGAAGAAGGCAATGATTTCATTCCATATAGATTAATGTAATTTTTTAAGTTGCGAAATTGAAATAGAGGCTCGTGCCTCTATTACAATTTCGCAACTTAAAGAATTATATTAATTTATATGGAATGAAATCATTATATGTTAAGATTTATTTCGTTTCATTACATATAGACACATAATTTAAGCCTCTAAAAGTATATAATTTAAACAATTTTATTTTCAGTAATTTTGCTGTGATTATGCACATTTAAATTATGAAATTGAATTAGAGCGACGAGTCCCTAATTCGACTTCGTAGCAAAAACATTATAATCATTTGTACGAAATTAAATCATCATATATGTTAAGATTTATTTTGCTTTATTACATTGAGATACGCAAATTAAGCTTCTAACGGTAGACTATTTAAACAATTTAATTTTCACACATTCTAGTGTGAATGTGCACCTTTAAGGGGGCAGAAATGAAAAAGAATTTAAGGGGTTTTTTCTACCTGCTACGTAACGCAACGAAGAGACAAACTCGGTACCATCTACACTACAGTAATACAATTCGTCATGGTTAATGTCAATTTGCAGTCCAAGAGAAGACTATTTTTGAAATTTTACCACTGGAATGACTGGCTCGGTTACCGAGCCAGTCATTCCAGTCGTACATTTTCAAAAATAATCTTCTCTTGACCAGCAAATGGACATTAGCTATGCCAGAACGTGAATCGTAAGTGTCCATTTAATACCACTTTGATGGTCAAAGGAATTCTACAGCGGAGATTGCATCTCAGAGCGTGCGTGTGTGCGTCCGTACGTAGCCAACGCATGCGTGCGCGTGTGCGTGCATGCGCGCGCATATCCGTGTGGGCACATGTGCACGTTCGCGTGAATATATTTGGATAGGGTATAGCGTGTCTGTAGGGTGTGGGTGGGTGGGTGAGTGGGGGGATTGGGGTGGGGGTGGGGTGGGTGGGGTGAGGGGATTAGCGGTTCAGTTGTTGCTGTCATAGTTATATGATTGGATCGATATAAAGTATTGACTCATATGATTTTTCCCGGAGATAAGCCGTCGAGCATGAGTCAGTATCTTTATTGACATAGCAATTATTTACAGGGCCTATAATAGGCCTGTAGTACATATTTTACACTGACTAAGCTATGCCATAACATTGTAGGTTATAGGGCCTACAGCAATAAGCTATGCCATAACAGTGTAGGTTATACAACAACACGTAATCATACCATATGTAGGCCTATGCCTGCCTGCCTGCGTGCCTGTTTGCCGAAGTATTGGCATTTCTGACAAAGCCGCAAAGCTGTGTATTTACAAACAATGGACCTTTCCGGTTTTAGCTATGCCCATCTCTAGCTAAGCTGCACGCACACATCGCTCGTGTTGGGATCGATCGATCTCTGAACAACCTGACTATCAATTTCCCAAAAAATACACATGTAAGCTATATATTAGGCAGCAACGTGCTGTTGCTGCCTGCAACAGCACCCAGTCAAATTAGTTTCAAAATATTCAACAGCATGTTTATTAAATAGCAAAGAATTACAAAGACATACAATTCATACAACGTGTCGGACTATCTGAGATTTGATGACGGTCTATATGGAACCATTTGTAACGTAATGAGTATGACGTCATCATACACGCGCTGCGCTGATTATGACGTCATACGAGACCAGATGATGGATGGATACTCTGGAAAGGTGAATTACGATCGAGTCTGGACAATAAAGTTTTGACAAAATGCTTTTAAAACGCATTCGGATGATGTGCTGACTTACGCATTTACGCTCTATTTTGCCAATGAGCTTAGTGAGCACGTGACCTAGATAGTTGAGCCTCGGACAGGGCCGAACATAAGACATAGGAGGCCCTGTGCACAGTTTCTGAAATTATTACACAGGCCTTTGGAAGCACCATTAGCTAGGGTCCAGTTTCACCCGTAATGCCGCTTTGGCCCCCTGATATCAGAGGGCTGTGTGATTTGACCGCAGACGACTTATCCACTTCAGCTAAAAAATAACTTACTATGTTTCCCTAAGGCTGCCTTTCTTCCAATACAAATATGTTCAAAATATTAAACATAAATAACATTTGTAAATCGTGTTTAAAATGGAAACGGGTCAATCTGTTTACGACCTGCTCTATAGGTGTTGCATATGTGCGTGTAATTTGAAGTTACGCATGAGCCCCAAAGATTAAGACAAACAAAAAATTTGTGGTCACATTTTGGGGCCGCTCAATGAACCTTTCCATTTTAGTTATGCCCCGCCCATCACTAGCTAAGCTCCACCCACACCTCGCCGTGTTGGGATTGATCGATCCCCAAATGCCCTAGCCATCAATTTCCTGAAAACTATATAGGGAAGCTGTTGAATATTTCGTAACTAATTTGACTGGGTCCTGTTGCTGCCTATGGCAGCAACAGCGCCCAGGCAAATTAGTTTTAAAATATTCAACAGAATATTTATTAAATAGTAAAAGCAAACAATTTGTACAACGACGCATAGACCGTCTTCAAATATGCGTTCGTGGCGTACTTATCAACGTCATTCATTATGATGTCATTCTACACATCACGCAGTTAATTTTAATGTCATATGATGGGTGGGTACTCTGGAAAGGTGAATATTGGGGGGGGGGGGGGGGGTGGCGCGTGGGGGTGGGGGTGGGGGCTGTGCAAATGCACTTGTTGCACTGCATTGAGTCTGGCCACGGCAAGCGAGCTGAAACCCAAAATACCTCTCGTCGACTACAATGGACGTTTCCAGTTTTAGCAATGCACCATCTCTAACTAAGCTCCACTCACACATCGCTCGTGTCGGGGTTGATCGATCACCGAACTCCCTGACTATCAGTTTTTAGAAAATTATACATGTAAGTTGTTAAATATTTATGGTTTAGTTTGAAAATATTCAACAGAATGTTTATTAAATGGTAAAGACATACACATACAACGTGTCGGACTAAATCGAGTCATTCATGCCATAAGTATGACGTCACTTAGTTGATTATGACGTCATATGACGTCAGATGATGGATGGGTAAACTGAAAAACGGCATTCAAATGGATGTGTCAATTTTGGTCATTCTACATTCCTGTATTCCCGAGATATAGCAGAAACGTGAATTCAGGTATGCATTCCGTGACCCCGTGACCTAGATGTTTAAACCTGTGTGCTGAACCTTCAACTCTCTCTAGATGGTTGAATTGGTCACAATATGATTGTATTTATCAAATTTTGTGACTCTACCTTCTTGCGTTACCAGTTTATGGCCAAAAATATACATTCCTGTATGCTCTTGACCTTTTTTACCATTGCCGTCGAAATTCCAACGCTCTTTAGTCATCAACTTGTATGTACCAAGTTTGGTGGTTCCATTCTCTTGTACTCAAGCGCATTCAGGTATGCACTTCGTGGACCAGTGACCTACAGATTTGACCCGTTGACCTGAAATTTCAATTCTTTCTAGCCAGCCACAATTTTATTGCATAGCAAAATCTGGTGATTCCACTGTCTTGTGTTCCAGAGTTATGGCCCAAAATGCACATTCCTTTATGAACTTAGTGACCCCCTGACAGTGAGATTTGAGCATAAAATAGGCCTATCTCGAGCATTCCCGAGACGTAGCCGGATAGACCTTATCTGTATTTCGCTATAAACCTATAGCGACCTAGATATATGACTTTTTTGCATGAAGGTCAATGAATATTTATTCAGCCACAATATGAACGGATGTGCCAAATTTGGTGATTCTGCCCTCTTGCACTACCAAAGTATGGACAAATATGTATGTTTCAGCATGGACCTAGTGCCACCATGACCTAGATATTTCACATTTTTTACCTAAAACTTAAACACATTCTTACAAGCTACTGCATGTTTGTATGTCCAAGATTTGGTGATTCTACCTATTTTCATTCCCGAGTTATGGCCAAAAGTTTGTGTGTCGGCATGAACATTGACCCAGTGACTTAGATATTTGATCGTTTAACCTGAAACATCAACTCCACCCCCACTCCGTCTCCCCCCCCCCCACCCCCACACACACATCTACCTCTCCATGCATCCATCCCTCTTTCCACCAATATTATTGTAACATTTGTTTGTGCCAGATTTGGTGATTTTACCTTCTTGCCTTCTGGAGATATTATGTTGCCCTTTCGTTTTTAAATGTTCAGAACCCCCCCCCCCCCCACCCCCACTCCATCCCCACCCCACCGATTAATATTAACGTACTGTGAAGTGGCATTCTTTGGGTGAAATAAGACAAAAATAGACTCGCGTCTGAACCCACTGGATCACTCCTACATGTATGGACCTGAGTATCTTCCAGTTGCAGACCTCCCTATCCAATAGTTGAGGGGTAAGTTCGGATGTGCGTGACTCAATCCTATAAGAGTACCCTACAGGGCTTGCCCTATAAGAGTACCCTACAGGGCTTGTCATGTAAGAGTACCATACAAAGATTGCCCTATAAGAGTACCGTACAGGGCTTGCCCTATAAGAGTACCCTACACGGCTTGTCGTGTAAGAGTACCCTACAGGGCTTGTCATGTAAGAGTACCATACATGGCTTGTCATGTAAGAGTACCGTACATGGCTTGTCATGTAAGAGTACCCTACAGGGATTGTCCTATAAGACTACCGTACAGGGCGTGTCAGGTAAGAGTACCATACAGGGCTTGTCATGTAAGAGTACCGTACAGGGCTTGTTATGTAAGAGTACCCTACAGGGATTGTCCTATAAGAGTACCGTACAGGGCGTGTCATGTAAGAGTACCGTACAGGGCTTGTCATGTAAGAGTACCATACAGGGCTTATCCTATAAGAGTACCCTACAGGGCTTGTAATGTAAGAGTACCGTACAGGGATTGCCGTATAAGAGTAGCTTAGTAGCTTAGTGAGGGGTGTGGGCACGTGCCTGGATAACAGATTCAGGGGTGGAATTAAATTTCCTTAGCCAGTTACAAAAATGTAATTATTTAACAACCAACTGATGATCCATATTTATATCCAGAAATACAGGAAGGAGGCCGTCTGGCAGCATCCAGATTTCGAAATTTTTGGAAGACCCCCATACCCGCTTCCTTCTGGTTTGCCTATAACACTGGCCCACGCTTTGCTGAACATGTGCCTAGGACCAGTGAAGCCTTTATTCCTGGCTGGGGTATTGGTCCAGTATCGTCCGAGTACCCTGCGTGACCTCAAGATACTCTCGCCAACATTTATGCGTAATGTTGAGATTAATCCCTCGTGTGTCAAGTTAACCTTTTAATTGTCAAAATGGCCAAAAGGTCTATGATGTGAGTTGAGAAACGTCCAGTTGTAGGCCAAGAGTGTCCTATTTTTTTAATTTACCACTGGAATGACTGGCTCGGTTACCGAGCCAGTCATTCCAGTGGTAAATTTTAAAAAATAAGACACTCTTGGCCTACATATGGACACCGGCTAGGCTGAATTTTCTATTTTCTTGAATATGTAAATTTATCAACAAAATGCAAGTCATGCATTAGAAAATAGCACAAGGAGAAAGGTCGCAATATTCAACAGCTATTAGATAGTGACTCAAATCGTACACTTGAAAATGACACAAAGCGAAGGCAACTTGAGTATTTTTCAGGCAAATTAGTTTCAAAGTATTCGAATGTCATTAAATGGCTGATTTATAAATGACATACAGTTCGTACACTTGAAAAAGGCGCAAAGAGAATATGAATTGAACATATTCACAAGTCAAATTAATTTCAGAATATTCAACTGTTATTAAATTGATTTATCAATAATATACACACGAATGTGGTATAAGAAGAATTGAGCATTTTCTCCCGTTAATCGTGAGGGGGTGGGGGCGGCAAGGGTCACTGTCGTATTCATATATCGTGGGGTGGATTGTTAAAGCATAAATCATCATTGTTCTTTAAATTGCAAATTATTACAAATACACGTACATAGATATTTGGGTTGTTACACTCAAGAGCCTATGGCCTATTGGGAAATATCGATAGCATTTCCTCCTCACTCGCCATCAGTATTTTGTCTGGGCTTCCTTGATAAGGTAAGAAACTTACATATCTTTTTAAGGACAGGTTCATTGCACATTGTTAGAAGCTCTTTTGTTTTGTTCGGATTTTCGCTTGCAATATAGTAAAGTGGGATAGATTTTGCTCTTAAATGATTGTATTTGTTGCATTTATAGAGAATGTGATTTTCGTCATCGAATTCTTTACAAGTTGTACATAGTCTGTTTTGTTTATCAATTTCCGTCCATCGTCCGGTTTCAATGGTCAGTTTATGGTTTAGTGTCCTAAAATGAAATAGAGTAATGGCGTTTCTTGTTGTGAGAACATTAAAATAATTGTCGAATTTAATGTTTTCTTTAAATGTCCTTGTAGAATAATAGTCTAGTCGATGTGTAGAGTTTATCTTTCCATGTATTCATATATTGCATCTGGAGCGCATTCTTTGTCACTTTTACTATATGGTGCTTGTTGATATACTCAGCATTGAATAGGTGCTCTTGATTTGTTTCTTGGAGGATCGACTTTATAGCTGTTAACCATGCAAAGTTAAAATTGGGTTCCTGTTCCAATTCCTCGACAGATATAGTAAAGTACAGAGGACAATTTTCCGTACTCTGCATTCACAAGATCTGTCCAAACCCGGACCATGTTAGTCTTGATTGTAATCCTTGATAACGACCTGTATCTACGCCACTAACGCGCGCTCCTTTACGAAAATCGTACACCGTCATCCCACGGCAACCCTTGTTGGCTAGTTTATTTATGTTTGGGAGAAGCTGTAGTTTTACTCGAAATAAAATTGAACTAGTATGAACCCAGATAACATGTAGACGTTGGGCCTACGTTGGCAACAGGTTGGCAGATCGCAGTTGGCATTACAACGTTGGCCCAACGTTGGTTCAACGTTGGCTGTATCGCTTGTTTGCCAGCGTTGGGCCAGCGTTGAGCCAACGTTGGGCCAGCATAGGGAATCTTACAGTAAATCAAACGAAATCAACATAATATTCACCTTTTAATTTTTTAATTGTTAACTTATGCTTTCGGGTGTGCTATTTTAAATATCTTCATAGATTTATGCCCGCTGGCTCAACGTTGGCCAACGTTTGGGCCGATGAGTAAAATTACGTTGGTCCAACGGAGTGGTAAACGTTGGGCCAACGGTTGCTTGCTATCAGAGAATACAAAACTTTAACTTGAAAACAACACCACCTAAGTTCTTCATCGGAGTAACTGTTTCAAAAGACAAATGTGAACACGCCCTGCATGAGAATTCAGAGAGAGATCTCTTCCAGTTTTTGTAAAGAAGACTATCGACCCATGTATAGTCTTCTTTACAAAAACTGGAAGCGCTCTATCTCTGGATTCTAATGGGGGGCGTATTCACATTTGTCTTTTAAAACAGTTACCCCTATGAAAAACTTAGGAGGTGTTGCTTTCAAGTTAAAGTTTTGCTTTCATACTAGTTTATTTCTATTTCGAGTAAAACAATGGATACAGTGAATGTTGATTAGATGAATCCAGACTCAATAGCTCAATTATATGACATCATGACCAATGGATCTTTCCGGGTTTAGCTATGCCACGCCCATATCTATCTAAGCTCCACCCACACCTCGCTCATGTTGGGATTGATCGATCTCTGAACACCCGGACTATCAATTTCCAAAAAGCTACACAGGTAAGTTGTTGAATATTTTGAAACTAATTTGACCATATTCAACAACATGTTTATTAAATAGCAAAGAATTACAAAGACATACAATTCATACAACGTGTCGAACCATTTGAGATTTGATGACGGCTATATGGAACCCTTTGTGATGTAATTATTGAGCTGATTATGACATCATACGAGGTCAGATGATGGATGGATACTCTGGAAAGGTGAATTACGCCTCGTGTAGGCTGACGTCGCAATCATAATTGACAGAAACACTCTATCCGTCATAAACTTGGAATAGTCCGACAAGTGTACCAATTGTATGTCTTTGATGGATTTACTATTTAATAAACATCTTGTTGAATATTTTGAAACTAATTTGACTGGTCGCTGTTGCTGCCATAGGCAGCAACACCCCAGTCAAATTAGTTTCAGAATATTCAACAACTTAGGCCTACCTTGATCTTGGGATTCTGGAAATTCAGAATTCGATTGATCCCAACACGAGCAAAGCATGTGCGGAGCTTAGCTAGAGATGGGCAGCACATGGCTAAAAGAATAGGAATCAATAAGTTAACCCCTCTTGTGTCAGCTTAAAGCTTAATGGTCAAGCCTGTCAAAAAGGGAACATGTAGTGGTCTTGAAAATTGTTTATTTGCACGTCAAGAGAATGATATTCTTTTGCAATTTTACCGCTGTAATGGCTCGCGTAGCTCTTGACCTGAAAATGGACACTGACCATACAAAGATTTAGACTTTCCTGACTCTTAATCCTTTATTCATCAAGCCGGCCAAGCATCATCCCTTTAAAAAAACTATTTTCCGGTGGCAAATTAAAAAAACACAGTCTCTTGGCCAGCAACATTCACTGAGCATAAATTTTCTTGAAAAATCTTGACAAATGAATCGGCTGATTGGATAAAAGTAGCATTTTGATCGCTTTGAGGCGCTGTTGATACAAGAAGGTTTTATAGGCCTAGGTATATATGCGGTAGCTAACTATTCCTCAGCTGGTTAGCTCACCGGTCTGAAAGTATTTAGTTAAAGAAAAGGAAAAGGGAAGTAACATATGCTCTTGAATGACAGCTTTATATAATAATCAACCTATACCCACCAGTGAAAAATAGAAATAAATCAGAGTAATTAGGAAAAAGCAGCTAAATACAATTTATGGCATTCTGGCGGGAATCAATTAGTGACGAAGTTGGACCCATGCGCTCTGGTGTATACAGAGCGAATACATAATACCCGCTATAGCCGGTCATATAAGCTCAGTTATAGTCGCACTAAGCTGATTAGCCACTACTTCCTATAGGTAAAATACTGTCTAGTTTTAAAACAATTTGGCTGAAAGCCGTTGTTTCCAGAGACGGGGTCTACATTCAGTCACACGAATGTAAAAATATTCAGTGGGCATCATATTGCGACCTTGGAAGCCAGCAGTGTATTTTGAAATCATTTTGACCGAAACGTGTTACTTCTAGCTGAAAAAGTTACTTTCAAATATAACGGTTTCAAAAGGATCAATAGTTAATTAGCGGTAGCGAGTTAATCTCTCTACATCGGCGTGTATAGAGAATACTATGCATACGCTTACAAAGCTATATGAATGTCTTCTTTCGTTATATTGAGGTAGGCCTTTGTGGTATATCTGCACACGCAGCTAGCGCACGGCGAGGTGAGAAGCACCAGTGTGGTCACTAATTGGCTCCAAGTTAAGTAAGCTCTCCTAGATTTAGTAAATGCTTTTTCTCAAATAATTCGAATTCATTTCCATAGTTTATTTAATATTGTATGAAATTACCAATAAACATCATTTGTTATTTCCGTTTCCCTTCCTTTAATTATTCAATCTGGTTTCCTCTTCCAGAGGTTCATTCCCCATAGTACAAACATAATTGTTTAAAAGACCAAAAATGCGTTTTACATATGAACAACGTACATGCATAATCAATTGCAAAGTGACTTTTGAAAACATGACTTCATACGGGATGTAACTATTGTCTTCCGTCCGGGATATTGTCTCGAACCGGAGATCCATAACAGTATTATACCCGGATTTAACGCAACTTACTGGACCGATGCTGTGCTGATACCGTGCCGATACGTTCAGGGTAGACTTCAGTGTAGATCTCATTCATTTTACTAATGACTACCCAGACTACCATCCTTCCGCCTGCCTAGAACATTTATGTAAAATGTAGATTATTGTGATGTGCAGTTTCCGTGCTTGTGGGCGTGCGTGCGTGCGTACATACATGTGTGAGTAAGATTAGGGTTTTTTATCGGGAGGTTATCCCTTTGAACCCTGAATTCCGACAATCCTAATTTCAAGACGATCGTACAGGTAAGCTTTTGAATATTTTGAAACTAATTTGACAGGAACCTGTTGATGCCATGGCAGCAACAGCTCCTTGTCAAATTAGTTTCAAAATACTCAACAGGATAATTATTAAATCGTAAAGGATTTTTGTGTTTTAGCCTTTCGTGTTCAAAGGGTTAATATTACAGTTTAACATACCATATAATATCTGCTTAGCACGCAGTACACCCACTAGGTGACGCATCTGCACCACGTATGTATGCTTAGAGCTAATTAACGTGCATGCTGTAATGAAGCGCAATTATAATACTCACCAAGTCAGGACACGTCTTAAAGCGGAACACAAACGAAGACGGTCAAAAGCACGCACACAATTTTATATGCTTTTGTATAACTTAAAATAAAATTTAATTTATTGTTTGCATATTTTCGAATTCCTCAACAAGGAACGCCATTTTCTTCAATTTCTCATGAGAATTACTGAATGACATCATCGTGTGAATGATGGTTGTGGTATGACGTCATCGTATGAATAATATTTTGTTGTTGATAATTTATAGCTCACAACAGGTCATTCAAACACCACCATAAAGAGAAGCAAGAGGAACACTATTGTTTGTTAAACTAGAAGTTACATCGGAGCTGCTTTCCGGAGCTGTTGTCCGGTTTAGTAACCTTAATAGACGCCAGTTTCTTCTTACGTGAGTAGAAGAGAGGTGGGATCGGACACGCTTACGATTGGTCGAGAGGTGGGCACGTGACCTGTAACGTCATCTCATTTGCACATTAGGATCCGCCACTCCATTTTCCCGCCAAAATCCTTAAATCTGATTGGGCGAGAGCTGGTCACCTGACCTCTTGATTTTGGCGGGAAATGGCAGGAACATGGCTTAATATGTAAATGAGATGACGTCACACGTCACGTGACCAGATTTCGACCAATCATAAGGGTGTCCCATCCCGCCTCCTGTGCTTGGTATGTAGATTTATTGATGATTGTCAGGTGCAATGATGCATGAATGGATGTCAGGGTAGGGATGATGTATATAGATCTATTGTTCCCAGATGAAGAGCCAATGGGAATGTATGTGTGTGGGGTAGGGGGTTGAAAGCATTCAGTATCTAGATCTATTGTTCCTGGATGAAGAGATAATGTGCAGGTGATGAGCTCAGTATGTACATCTATTTTTCTTCTTCTTTTCCAATACTACACAAACTTTTTGAAGGCTTACGTGTATGTCGTGGCTGCGGGAGACATAGTTAGTATGATAAATATTTATCTATAAAGCCCTCTTGTGTCAACCACACGTCAAAGCGCTCCAAATGCTATCTTTATCCAATTAACCCTTTAATTTGTCAAGATTTTTCAAGAAAATTAAAATTTTTGCTAAGTGAATGTTGCTGGGCAGGAGACAGGTTTTTTTAATTTGCTACTGGAGAATAGGTTTTTTAAAGAGATGATTCTTGGCGGGCTGGAAGAATGAAGGATTAAAAGTCAAGAAAATCTCAATTTGTGCATGGTCAGTGTCCATTTTCAGGTCAAGAGAAGACTATTTTTGAATATTTTCCACTGAAATGATCATTGTATGATTACTGTATTCTGCGGCTGTAGTAGTAGAAACATCCTACAGCTGCAATCAGTCCTTCTTGACTTTTTCCCACTGTGTCTTGTCCTCAGCCAAAATCCTTAGCTTCCTCAGATCCACTCTTGACTTGAGTGTACCGAGTCCTGCTTTCTTGAGGTCACCTTGTAGCATGCTTAGCAGATTTATGCAATGATGTCCTCTCCTGGCTTTGTATTTGCTGGCTCCGAGTAGGGAGAATTCCAAGGCTCTCTGTCCTGGTGTCTATTCTGGTATCCTTAGCACATGACCAAACATGGACCATCTTTGTTTGGTGACTTTTACAGACAGCAGCTACGTATTACACATCTTGTATAGTCCATTGTTGGAAAGTATACGCCCCGGTCATCGGGGTCCAGTGATGGTGCCTAGGTGTTTGCGGTGACAGGCATCAAGTTTGTCTAGAGCTGCCTTTGGAACTGCCCAGCTGTTACAGTTATACAGCATCAACTATGCAAAGGTTGCATTGTATAAACGTAGCCTATTTATCAAAGGCATCTTTGATCTACGAATCCATAGCTTCCAGAAGAACTGGAAAGCTCCCCACCAAGCAGCTTGCAGCAATGTCAGCAGTACTACAAAGCAGTGAGCCCAGGATTTTACTTTTCCTCCATGGTTTGCCGCCACAGAGTGGATCAACATTTTCATTAGTTTCATGCTTTGTAGATAGGTATAGTGTGTGGGTGAACTCTGTTTTGGTTTCATTCATAAAACGATTCTCAATTTTGAGTTTGCTTGCAGCTATTTGGAGAAGCTCGTCAATGGGGTTTCTTTTCCTCGTTTATGAAGTCTAAATCATTGGCATATTCCATCTCTAGGGGCATACCATACCCAGTATTAACACTGGAGGGTTTGATCTTGTGGAACCTTCCCGCATGGATTTCAATGCAGCAGCATGATAACAGGTGAAAAGCACCGGAGATAGATCATCTCCATGTGGGGAGCTGATTAATGTCTCAAACTCTACAGACTTCACAGACTTGACTCATACTCTCAGCTTGGTGTCTGCATGCAGTAGTCTCACTAGTCATAGCTCATCTTCATTGCAACTGGCCTGGTGTAGTACATCTAGGATCTTTGAGCGTTCAATTGTGTCGAAGCCTCATGACATGTCAATGCCCATTTTGTGGAAATCCCAGTGTTTGGACATGACTGCCGACACAAGCATGCGTTAAGCCCATACAATGGCGTCTGAGTCTCATTATTCTTTATGTTCAGAGGAGGATTATATGATAAAAGCTGGCGTATTTTGCTACAGTTACCATACCTAGCTGCATAATGTAAGGCAGTGTCTCCAGTAATAGACACTGCTCTAACATCTGCTCCATGATCAAGTAATAATTGTACTGTCGCACATGCAATGCGATAATTGTCGCAAGCATAGTGTAGAATAGACCCGCGTGGACTTCCATGTAATGCCATATTTATATCCACATCACATGTATTCAGTATTCTCGCAATCATAGCATGGTCATTCCGATCACATGGCTTAATGAGAGCATCAGGTGTCAGATGTCTGTTAGCACCAGCATTTAGCAATAAGTCGAACATGTCAATACTACAACTACTAGCGTCCGCGCTTAACATTGACACGTGTCCAGCGTTAGAATTCACATCACCTCCTTCTTCTAAAGATAATTTAGCAAGCTCAACTTTGTCTGAACTGCAGGCCCAAAATAGCGGTGTAAACTTGCCATTTCGTGCATAGAAACTCGCCCCATTATCCAACAGGAGCTTAACAGCAGAAAGTAAGTTGTTATCTGTATCATTAAATTCACCACGTGCTAAATGATCCAAAATAGTCTCCCCATCACCATCTCTCAGATTAACATCAGCTCCATAGGATATCAAAGATCTTATTATTCGCATTGTTATGACATGTTCTTCTGTTGCCGTAAGGATAACAGGCTGACGACACCATCCTGAAAGTTGATTGGGATCTGCACCAGCTTTTAGCAACTCTTCCATTATGGCCTCATAACCTAAGCGGCAGGCTAGTGTAAGGGGACAAACACAATCATCATCATAACCATCTTCCTCTGAATAAAACTGGGAATCATTCTCTAACTTAAAATCCACACCTTGGGCGATGCAGATTCTCACTTGTTCTATATCATTACTACGAATTGCTTCAAATAGTCTATCAGACAGCATCTGTGTATGATCATCACCTTCATCAACCACGGCGTCATCACCTTCATCAGCAATGACGTCATCACTTTCATCAGCAGTGATGTCATCACATTCAGCAGCCACGGCGTCATCACCTTCATCAGCTATTACCTCATCTCCTTCATCAGTAATGACGTCATCGCCTTCATCAGCAATGACGTCATGGTCTCCATCATTCATGACGTCACCACCTTCATCAGCAACGACGTCATCACCCTCATCAAGCATGATGTCATCACATACAGTAGCCACGACGTCATCATCTTCATCAGCAATGACGTCATCACCTTCATCAGCAATGACATAATAATAATAATAATAATAATAATAATCGTTATTTATTGAGGGTAGCACTTCAAGTACACGGCCTGATCTAGCAGAGGCCCTCATTAACATATATACACAATTTATATATATATATATATATATATATATATATATATATATATATATATATATATATATACATAATATCTACAAATTTATACATCTATGTACAGACAAGGAACTTAGGGAATCATATAATATTCTGAATGTATTAAGAGTAATTCGAACAAAAGCTACTGATGCTTTCAACAGCAGCAAACTTTCAATCAAATTAGCATTGATATATTCAGCATTGTAAAGTAAATTCCCTTCTTTTCTGATGAAATGCTTTGGAAGCAATGCAAGAAATAGAAATAACGATATTTGTATGTGCTAACATATAGAAACTAATTCTCAATTTCGTAGACAAATACAGCTAAGCACATTATAACATACGATTATACATACATAAAGAAACAATAGATTTAGTAAAATTATTATCATTACCCACGCCGTCGAATGTCTTAACCCTTTAGTGACTAAATTTGTCAGGAAAACCTCGATTAGGTCTATCTATTGTGAAATGTCCATTTCCAGAACAAGACAATGCCATTCTTGGAAATTTACCACCTGAAAGACTGGCTCGATTATCGCGCCTGTCATTCCTGTCATAAATTTTCAAAAATAGTCCTCTGGACTGCAAATGGTCATTTCTCTAGCCGATTTTATGGACTTGTTTCTAGGCTTGTGCATTTATGGGTCAAAGAGCGGAAGAATCACCAAATTTGACATAGCACTTCATAATGTAGGGTAAAATCAGAAGGTTCAATCGAAGGTTTGTATCTTAAAGGTTAATTAGGCATATATAGTTTACTGAAATTAAGAACTCACCAAAGCACATGCACTCCCAATCACACACACTCACTTCCACACGCACATGAACTCATGTACATACACCCCCGTGGGTTTACATCCAATATAGTAGGTCTACGCTAACATCTAACCATTTCAACACTAGTATTAGAACTCAAGTCATGCTATTAAGCCGTTGCATATCTTAAAGGGATATTCCACTGGGGGATTTTATGCATCTGACGTAAAGTACTAATTTTCCGCATTAATTTGAGACCAAAAGCACAATTTAATGCCAACAAATAAAAAAGATATCCTCAATTAAATTGCTAAAGTAACCAGTAGATAGAGGCGCCATTTTGGACAAGCAGCTGACGTCACCGACACACCAACTCTGTTTGCCCGATCGAGGATAGCCGTAACTAGGGGAGGTAAATCTTGCATCTCGTGGATAATTAGCGTACTGGCTAAACAACTGACACTTTGCCACAGTGTTTGGAGAAAATTAAAGTGCAATTAGTGTCCCGATGATCGCGCCAGTCAATTTACAACTAAAACGACTGTCTCAGTAAGCGAACCAGCCATTCCAGTGGTAAATAGTCTTAGCTTGGCCTGCAAATGGCCATTCAATAAGGAAATATTCTGATTTTCCTGACATAATTTTGTCATTAAAAGGTTAATTCATATTCGGCCTTCATAACGCGAAGTAAACAGGTAAATCTAAAAGCGCTGGCGATATTTTGCTGGTGTGTCGTTGACGTCATAATCTCGCGGTTTCTCGCTCTCGTTGCGAGAAAATGGATGCGCCCAGGAGTCACGTTTTCGAGCGTTTTGGGCATATTCATTTTATTATTTCTCGGCAATGGAACAGTGTATTTTATATTTTTTTGCGGCAACTATTTCGGATTATAGTATACTTTTAGTTGACTTATTCCCGATTTTCACTGGAATTTCCCTTTAAGCATAATTTGAATGAAAGGTCTTGATACCTTCGGCAGCAACACTATCCAGTCAAATTAGTATCAAAATTATACAGCAAGGGAACCTATTTTGTGTCTACATTTCGTGCTCTAATGATAAAGGGTCGGGAAAGTTGAAAAATATACGATAGATATATTCATCACAAAGTAAGCATATGGCCCGTAAGTGTGCACAATCACATCATCGCTATAAGCAGCCATGCTGCCATCACATTCAGCCATGACGCCACCACCTTCATCAATCATGACGTCATCACCTTTAGCAGCCATGACGTCATCACTTTAGATTGCGATGACGTCATCACCTTCAGTAGACATGTCTTCTAACCGGAATCAGACTCTGAAATATAGATAAAATTCATTGATCAGAATTTCTGACATGTTCCAATCAAACTGCGTATGCAAGAAACATTAACTTTAAATTAATAAGGTATACAGTTCTTATGATGTCAGTGATATTATTATAATGATGTGACAATTATAAGCATGCTTTTAGCTTCCCTATTATGACATCTTTTTGTAGACTCCTATTATGTGATAGAATATTTCCGAAACATGCTCGTAGTCAAACGGTAACTTTACTCGCATTTATTTTAGTTACTATAACCAGGGGACTAAAATGAAAACAGTAAATGGTTAATCATTCACAAGTGACAGTCACAAGTAAAAAATCAGTCACAAGTCTCAGTCACAAGTCACAGTCACATGTCACAAGTCACAAATCACAGTCACAAGTCACAGTCACATGTCACAATCAAAATCACAATCACGAGTCACTGTCACAAGTCACAACCACAAGTCATTGTCACGAGTCACAGTCACAAGTCACAGTTATAAGTCACAAGTCACAGTCACAAATCACAGCTAAAATTTGCATTTACGGAATGTAAAACACGTGTCCTGAGAATAATGGCGTGATTTAAGATGCTACTCTTGCTAACCTATTGGATGAAGTTAAGTAATTAACGGACAGATTTAAACAACCTTCATTCAAAAGGATTTGCATATTTGTATCGTAAATACATCGAGCTCCTCGTGCAGCTGATATCTTTATCTGTATTTTCTTAATTCCTTCAAGTCATTATTCTCAGGACACGTGTTTTACATTCCGTACATATAAATATAGTATAAGCAAAATCATATTTGAAGAAATCAACTTTTTTGATCCGTTTATATTGGTGATTATACAGGTTAAAGTAATATTGTCCCATAACGTATCTGGAGGGTGCTGTGATTGCGAACACTATCCAGTTGTCGGTTGCAGTAACGACAGTTACACTTTGGAGACAATTTCATTCACATTACATTTGAATTCTGGCTTCGATTTATTGAGCATTCCGAGATATCAAAGCACAAAGTGCTCATCTTCAGCTATAGTTTTATTTTCTTAAGACTCATTTTTCTCATGTTTGCTTTCGATTTCATGCTTTACTGTGTGCAACTAATACATGATATGACCTCTTAAACCTATCGGCTGGAATTCAATAAGGAGTTTTAAACCCGGTTTAGCCTAAACCTGGTAACAAATCACAAAGTAATTGCAAGGTTAGTTTTATAGATAGGGCGATAGCCCACACTTTCCATTGGTTGAGAGCTGGTCACAGCCCGTGCAAGAGGTGTGACCTAAATACCCATATATGCCCATTCCTTCTAAGTGGGTGAGCCATCCAAGAGCTCCACCCACTTCCGAAGAATGTTCATACTTTGGTATTTAGGCCCCCTCACTTGAAGTGTGTGTGGTCTGGGTCTCAACCTTTTGATCAATTTCGACATTCTCTGAAAGCGGCAGTGACATAATTCTCAACAAATCAGAAAAACACATATTTCCTGCCCTTTGGTGCATTGACCCAATCCTATGTGTGTAATCCAGTTCAGCGATGTGAGGGAAATGCAACCATACAGGTAAGCTGTTGAATATTTTGTTACTGCGATTAGCAGCAATACTGTTCAGTCCAATTAGTTTCAAAACACTCAAAGGATATTTATTACCTGTGAAAGAGGATTTGTTTTATCTGCACCTCAACGACATCATAGACCCATCGCTTAATGATACAAAATGGCGGCGTCCATAAAACAATAAATTCACTGTCTTAAAGATTGTATATGCGTGCGTGCGTGCGTGCGTGCGTGTGTCCATCTGTTTGTCCGCACCTGTATTTTAAAGACTTGATGCGACCTGGTTCAAATTTTAGCACAAGGAAGGAAGTTGTCGTGTTAGAGAATTTCCAGACATTGTCCCGAATACGCATAGTAGTACCATGATGTAGAATGGTTCAAATTCTTGATCTATTAATACCTCGGAAACAACAGTCCTTGTTTTGCTCAAATTTTAACACAAAAAATGATGCGAGAATACACTAGGAGTCTACAACTTGTGGCGCGATCCAAACAAATTTGGCGTATTCGGACAAATTTTGAAAAATCCAAAAAAATCCGGAAAACGCGAGAACTTCAAACAATGTGGCAAACACGGACATTTGAGGGGAGATTGCTCTTGTTGATGTTCGTTTGCGTTGAACTGCTTCAAAATTGAGATACTGAGAATTCAGATCACGTGATATATTTATGTAAATCATGGGTTCATAATTTCTCCCCCCCCCCCACCCTCTCTCTCTCTCTCTCTCTCTCTCTCTCTCTCACACACACACACACACACACACACACACACACACACACACACACGCACAGCATTAAATCACAGACCATCATAAAACTGAATTATATTAACATACCTTACAAACCCTTGAACAGATTGCATTAAGTAACGGTGATCTAGTTGTTGTCACTCTAACGCCTGCAAAGATCTATCTAGCTGAATGTAATAAAGCTATGAGCCAGTATCGAAGATCAGGAGGCGTGTTCAGTGAAAGTCCAATGTATCTAAATAACTGATAACAAGTTACATCATTTCGTCAGCGCGCCAGAGCATCGCCAATCGGCATGCATTTCTTGAGGCTATCGATTTTGTGCCAAATAATACAACAAAAGTAATGGACCGTTTCCGGTTTTAGCTATGCCCCGCCCATCTCTAGCTAAGCTCCACCCACACCTCGCTCGTGTTGGGATAGATCGATCTCTGAACAACCTGACTATCAATTTCCCAAAAAAAACTACACAGGTAAGCTGTTGAATATATTGAAACCAATTTGACTGGATGCTGTTGCTGCCTAAGGCAGCAACAGCGCCCAGTCAAATTAGTTTCAACATATTCAACAGCATGTTTATTAAATAGCAAAGAATTACAAAACATACAATTCATACAACGTGTCGGACTGTTTGAGATTTTATGACTATATGGAACCCTTTGTAACGTAATGATTAAGACGTCATCATACACGCGCTGGGCTGATTATGACGTCATACGAGGTCAGATGATGGATGGATACTCTGGAAAGGTGAATTGAACTATATAAATTAGCGGTGATCATGAAAACAAGGATACACTTGTCTATACATGACCTCAAATATGACCCAGTCCCTGGTGGGGGTGGGGTGGGGGCAAAATGATGCTCGAGCGTCATAGTATATCACAGCAATAACTCAGAGTATATCCCAAACAAAATTTTTAAAAACCGATGTTGAATATTATGAACATAATTTGATTGGGTGCCATTGTTTCCTTAGTTTATCTTAAGTCCACATTAGTCAGCAGCGATCAACTCTATCAAAGATTACTCGCTATTGACACCTTTTGTTTGTAAGAATTTAGGAGAATCAATTATATTTTGGCGTTTTCCCGACAGCATCAGCAAATTATGAAGGCTAGTCCATGCAATATCACCGACCATTACATGACATTCTACAATTATTAAAAGAATATAATCAGGAAAACACAGTGGTGGCTTATGACACAATGTATAGGGCCACCGCTTAAAAAGTCGCTTGATTTAAGTATGATGAGACGTGCCACTGCGCTACTATCTTTCTCCATTGCCTCTAAATATTCCATGCGCCATTACTCTAGTGCAAAAGAGAGAATCTGCTTCATCTGTGCAATGTTGATGTTAGATGTCTGTAGGGCCATTTTTATCTGGTCTGGTAAAAATCTGTCATGAAACGTCATAGCATTTGACTATTGCAGGCCTCACTCCGACGGACGGACGGACGGGCAGGCGGACCGATGGATGGACAGACAAAGAGACAGACAGTTAAACAAACAAACAAACAAACAAACAGGCAGGCAGGCAGGCAGGCAGACATGTGGACAGGAAGACAGACAGACAGGAAGACAGACAGACAAACAGACAGACAGACAGGCAGGCAGGCAGACAGGAAGGGAGGCAGGCAGGCAGGCAGGCAGACATGCGGCCAGGAAGGCAGGCAGGCTGGTAGGCAGGCAGGCTGGTAGGCAATCAAGCGGGCAGACAGACGAGCGGACGGACAGACAAACAGACAGCAGGCAGTACAGAAATGGAAAAGATAATTGACAAGTAAACGGAGCCAGAAAGCCTTGCTGGAAAGTAATAGAACTATCAGTCAGCAAAAATAGTATGGGAAGCAAGGTTCTAATGGATGGATGAATTGTATGCTGACGATCGAGTGCTTCGTCTATGGCGATAGACAGACTGGTGAATGGGCTGGCAGATTGATTGACGGACAGCTTGTTGGCAGCTTACTTATAACTGGTTTCTTCTTTGATGGATCAGCTGATGAATGGACTGGATAGACTGGTCACTGGACAGACTGATCAATAGTGGCGGGCAGATAACTTTGGATAGCGGCGTATATACAGTTTGCCTACAGCACTAATCAATAACTGACTATGGAAGACATCTTGATAAATTAGTTATAACTTTTACTTTCATAACTCTATGATGATCAGCAGTTGCAATTTCGAAAACCTTCAAAGTAAATATGGTTTCAAAGCAATAAACATAATCAGTAATCTCTTATAAAGCAGCTGAGTTCTGAGCAGGGGCGGCATCAGCAGGAGCAGCGGTGGCAGCAGCAGCGACAACAGCAAGAGCAGCAGCAACAACAACAACATCATCATCATCATCAGCAGCAGCAGCAGCAGTGGAAGTAGCATCTCCAGCAGCAACTGTAAGAGCAGTAGCAGCAGAAGCAGAAGCAGAAGCAGTAGCAGCAGTAGTAGTAGTAGTAGTAGTAGTAGTAGTAGTAGTAGTAGTAGTAGTAGTAGTAGTGGTGGTGGTGGTGGTGGTGGTGGTAGTGGTAGTGGTAGTAGTAGTAGTAGTAGTAGTAGTAGTAGTAGTGGTGGTGGTGGTGGTAGTGGTAGTGGTAGTGGTAGTGGTAGTGGTAGTAGTAGTAGTAGTAGTAGTTGCTGTCGCTGTTGTTGCCATGGTTGTTGTTGTTGTTATTATTATTGTTGTTGTTATTGTTGTTGTTGTTGTTGTTACATAGTTTATTATGCCGCTGGCAGTGCGCTGGCTTCAGTTTCTGCACTAACCCGGCCCGCTGAATGCGCCCATTAGTTTACTTTGTGGATCCATATTTCCCCGACCGAGGATCAAATCTACAAATGTAGCACTGCATAGCATCAGTAGGCCAGGCACGCCGCCATCAAACCACCACACCAAAGCACAAATCTTTTGGATTACCTGAGCATTCAGATATCAGCTATCCTGATACACAGACGAATTTGTGCAGGGGTATTTTGTCGTCGTCGTCGTTTAATAATGTGACTGTGATAGATAGCACAATTCTGCTAACATTTGTCACTACGCTGCATATTCCAGATTTCACCGACTAGATTAAATTCCGGAAAGTTAAAATATTCCTGTAATAGTTTAGGAATTAGGGCTTGCACACGCTGACATCAACAGGTACAGGAATCATTCCACAGTCATCAAGCCACACATTCCTTTTACAGATCTTGTGTTTCAGGAGGGTCTTTAATACGTAATTCATTGAGCTCATGTTCAACATCAGCTGTAACATCGCACGAGCAGTTACAAGTATCTTAAAAGCGAGTACTCTGATGTAATACCATGCGGTGGGATACCATGTGGGGCATAGCTAAAATGGAAAGGTCTATTAGCACCAGCATTTAACAACAAGTCAAACATGTCGATATTACAGCTTTTAGCTGCTGTTGTTATCAATGTCACGTGTTTAACGATGTCAACCTTGCCCATACTACAGGCGCAATCTAGGGATGTAAACGTGTTATTTCGAGCAGAGAAACTTGCTCCATTATCCAACAGGAGCTTAGCTGAAGAAAGTATGTTTTTATCTGTGTCGTTAAATTCACAACCTGACACATATTGTAAAATAGTTCCACCAGCACAATCTTTGAGCTTGACATCGGCTCCATAGGATATCAAAGACCTTATCATTGACAATGTAATGACCGATATAAGCAGAACAGGCTGGCGATGCTTTCCAGAGACTTGGTTGGGATCTGCACCAGCCTTTAGCAACTCTTGCGTGATCTCCCCATGGCTCAAGCAACATGCGAGTGCAAGAGGACACAAATCATGAACATATTCCTCTTTCTGAATTATATTCTCTAACTTTAAGTCCACCCCTTGGCTGATGCAAATTCTCACTTGTTCTATACCGTTATTGTGGATTGCTTCAAATAGACATTTAGATAGCAGCTGTGTATGGTGATCACCTCCATTTGCCATAAGCCAATGTAGATACATCACTGATCAGAAAAAAACTGGTACTTTATATGCAAATGTATGGAGAAGGGACGTATCAAGTCATGTGAACTACAGTTTCTGTTACAGCGATGTCCGTGATATGATGTCAGTGATATGATGTCATTTGAAGTTACAAGTACATCAGCCGGGATTGTTTTAAAACTGTAGCAGGAACAGGTATTGCTGTCACAAATTAATGAACTTAATAATTTTTTCCTTCAAAGAACGATCAAATAAACATTCTTGCGCACGAAAACAATGTACTAAAAGCTAAATTAGATAGCCTGTTAAACAGCGATAAAATAACGTCAGCGATTGGAATCCGTACGATCGAACGCGTACACAAAAGACAAGATAGCTGACGAGGAGAAAGCAAAGCACAAAGTTGCGAACCCCACCAGCACCAGGAGCATGACAATCAGCATGGAGATAGGTCTAATCAGTTAAATGGCACACGCTGTGACAGACTGCGACACCGTCACCAGAATGACATGATATATGACACTCCCAGTCAATAACAGAAGATCGTCACCTGTGATGAAAAAACTGATCCGCAAACTGGCACACACCGAGATAATCCTAGTCAGAATCGGAAGATTAACGTCTCGACTACACAAATCCCGCTAAGTATGTATGATTACTGTATTCTGCGGTGCTAGTAGTAGAAACATCTTACAGCTGCAATCAGTCCTTCTACGCCTTTCCACACTGTGCCTTGTCCTCGGCAAAATTCTTTGGCTTCTTTGATTTGACTGTACCGAGTCTTGCTTTCTTGAGTTCACCACGTAGCACACTTACCTGATTTATGCAATGACGTCCTCTCCTGGCTTTGTATTTTCTGGCTCCAAGTATGGTGAATTCGATGCTCTCTGTGCATGGCCAAACATGTGGACAGCGACGACGTATTGCACATAATGTATAGTGCATCATTGGAAATTATCCTGTCTGGCCATTAGTGTCCAGTGATGGTGGGTAGGTGTTTGCGGTGACAGACATCAAGTTTTGTCTAGTGCATCTTTGATCTACGAATCCATAGCTTCCTGAAGGACTGGAAAGCTACGTTCTCCAGACGCAACATGCAACAATGTCAGCAGTACTGCAAAGCAGTGAGCCCAAGATCATCCATGGTTCGCCACCACGAAGTGGATCGTCATTTTCTTTAGTTTTATGCTTTGTAGATAGGTGTATGTGTATGAACTCTGTTTTGGATTGAGAGATTTTCATTTTTTAGTTTGCTTACAGGATTTGGGAGAAGTTCTATGATGTCCACGTCGTCGGCATATTTCATCTTGAGAGGCATACCGAGTATGGACAATGTGGATTTGGTCTTGTTGAATTTTACCCACACAGATTTCAATGCAGCAGCAAAGTAACAGGTGAAAAGCACAGGGGAGAGATCATCTCCCTGTGGGGAGCCGATTGATGTCTCTGACTTTACAGATTTCACCGTTTTGACTCGTACTCTCAGCTTAGTGTCTGCATGTAGTAGTCTCACTAGTCGTAGCTCATCTTCATTGCATCTGGTATGGCGTAGTATATCTACGATCTTTGAACGTTTAATTGTGTCGAAATCTCGTGACATGTCAATGTCCATGTTGTGGAAATCCCAGTATTTGGACATGACTACTGACACAAGCATACGTTGGGCCCATACCATCTCTGTGCAGCTGCGTCCACATTTAAAGCCATTTTGACATGATCCGGTGAAGCCATCGATCTTGTCCCGGATGCGGTATATAGTAATGTTGGATAGGATTTCTGTATGCTGTTGAGGAGCACAATGAGCCGCAGATTGGTTGGATGCCAGGTGGTTTTTGGGTGTATACAAGCTGAATTGATTAAATGTTTTATCGGGTTTGAGATAATGCCACTTGCGTATTTGAATAGCTCATTGCTCATGCCATCAAGTCCGGATGCACGTCCATTTTTCAGCGATTTGAGTGCCCTCTCAACGTCTGCTGTTTTAATTGGTTTTTGTAATGGCCTTGCGTCTCCCGAGAACGGGTGCAAGGACTCATCATCGTGATCGGTGAACTGTTCCTTGAATCAGTCTCGAATTGCCTCGGCATTACGTTGGTCAGTCCCCCTAAAGTGTCCTTTAGAGTTGTGTACAGTGAATTGCGGTGTGTAGTCAGTAATACTCAGGGCTCGGTGAACCGAAACATTTTGTAACAGTAATCCGTGGCAGTGATTTCATCTGCTAGGGAGTCTGCTTGTTGAATGGCAAGATCTTTTAATCTTTCGCTGATGTGGCGCAGAATGTTCAGCCATTCCGCTTTTTCCTCTTCCCTGATGATAGTTTTACTATTGCAGGGTTATCAGTATACTTAGTTCGGTTGTTTTTTAAAACGCCTATGGTGCTGACAGCTGATGATTCCATAGAATTCAGTATTTTGGTTAGGGTTTCGTTTGGATCGGAGCTGACGTCGATGTTAGCTATCTGCTCCCTAAGGGCCATTTTGTATGATATTTGAATGCGAGTGTCGCTGATAAGCTTGTTTAGGTTATAGGTGACTCTATCCTCTTGCCTGGCATGGCATTTATACCTTACATCTGAAAGCGTGCAGCGACTGGCTTATGGTTAGAATTGAGGTCTGCACATCCATAGGAACGGGCATCCCGAAGTAAGGTTTTGCTTCTGTCTTGCATAGTATGACGTCTATTTGGTTGAAGGTTGCTGTTGTAGCCTTCTAGCTTTTTTGGGATTTGTGATCAGCAATGTGTTATGTGCATGTTGTCCGGTGACGGAATGGGTGTTTGAAACTAAGGAATGCCACCAGGGCATCCCCAATGGCGTTGTAGGTGACCTTTCCATATTACCTCATGCATAAGCCAATCCTGAATTTTTGTCTGCATTGCCGAGATTACCGAGCTTGGAAATGAAATTTCTACCCACAAATAGTTACCATTTGGCTGGGATTGTAATGGTGGAGTTCAGTTCTGCATAGAATGAATCTAATATTGCAGATGTTAAAATCCTATAATATGAGTAAAATAACGGTGTGAACACGGAGCTCAAACTAACGTGTATACATGTTAAAAGCATAGCACAGAGGAGATCTAGCCTGGCCAGATCTCCCTTGAATGTTCCAAGGGATGGAGCCAGGACTGACTCCTCTGGTAGTTTATTCCAACAGACCATGCTTCGTGGAAAGAATGACATACGATGTGCTGGGTGAAGCTATGTCTGTGGCTCGATCTAGTTGTATGTGTTACAGGTTGAACGACGCATTGTCGGTTGATGGACACTTGCTTATTCACAATCTTATAGAACATTCATAGCCTGCTTTCCAGCTTGCGGTGTTGCAAGGTAGGCCACTTTATGTGATTTAACATGATTGTGACGCTTGTGGTGTTATGATAGCGGTTTAGTGTCCATCTAGCCAGTCTGTGCTGTACCATTTCTATGCGGTCCTGCAAAGCCTTTATGTAAGGGCCCCAGACACGAGAACAATATTCTAGTTTTGGTCTGGTCTATCCCTGGTATGCTATGCTTTTGATGGTTCAGGAGTGAATCCTAAGATTACGCTTCAGGAAACCTAGTGTTCGGTTTGCCTTTTTGCTCATGTTGATGATACAGGGTTTCCAGCTTATGTCAGGACTTAGGTTGAGTCCCAAGTATTTTATACTGAAGATATCTTCCTACGTATGGTTGTGTAATCTGTAACTTGTTTTATGAGGATTCGCTGAATGGGATACTCGAATGGGCTGGTATTTTCCTGGTTGAAACTCCATTTGCCAGTCTCAATTCCCACCTCTGAAGTCTAGTAAGATCTTTTTGGAGTAGGCATGAATCATCATCGCTACAAACTGTCCTGCATAGTACTGTGTCATCTGCAAATAAGCGGACATTAGATTCAATGGCATTTGGTAGATCGTTAGGATAAAAAAGGAATTGTATTGGACCTAATACTGAGTCTTGATGGACACCAGATGCTAGCCAGTCAGGTTTGGATTCACTTCCCTCGACTATAACTTGGTGATCTACCACTTAAGAAAGGCTTTATCCATTGAAGCGATTCACTTCGAACACCATACCAATCTAACTTATAGACCAATCTTGAGGGAGAGACCTTATCAAAGACTTTGCTGAAATCCATGACAATAATATCCGTTTGCTGACCATTTTGGGTGTTCAATTAACTGAGTTTCGCATGATCGTGTTGCTCTAAATCCATGTTTCCGGTTGTTTAACAAGATGTTTGCCTCAAGATGTTGCATTAGAAAGCTAGCCATCATTTGCACCATTAGTTTGCAGCAAATACAAGTGAGGGATATCTGTTTATAATTTGAAGCTAGTTGTTTAAGACCGGTTTTGTAAATTAGAACTACATTTGCCTGTTACCTCTCATCTGGTACTGTGCCTGTGTTTAGTGACTTCTGAAATAAGAATGCCAGAATAGGTGCGGTCTCACTGTGCATCGTTTTAAGCACTATTGGCTTTATTCCATCAGGCTCATCAGCCTTGTGTGGTTTAAGATTTTGGAGAAGCTTATCAACACCATTTGTATTTATATGGACTCTGGGCATTGCCTGGTGAGATTGTATCAGTCCAGTGCAGTATACATGTATGACCATTTCTGGGCGACAGCCTTGCAGTAGATTTGTTTTAATGAGAGGGGAGTTTGTTTGCTAAACACTGACGTAAGTTGCTGATTTAGGATTTCTGCCTTCTCACTGGTTGTGACCTGGAGCTAACCCCGGTCATCAAGTAACCACTCTCCTATTTACAGTGCTTAATATAGGTCCAAAATCGTGTATTGTCTTTATTGACACCATTGGTTTGTTCTGGAATAATGAGGTGATGGCCATAGGACCAATAGTGTTGACGTTGTTTATTTGGAGGTGTGATTTGGCTTGTTTGAGTGCTTTGCGGCTGGGTGTGTAGGTGCGGAGGATGGGTAGTATTGAATGTGGATGAGCTATAACATGTTCGGACAATGGGAAAGGCAATCCAAACATGGGATGGTAGGTTCGGTGGACGGGTGGTGCAGGATGTAGATGAGGTATAACATGTTTGGACACGTAGATCTATTGTTGAGCTTCTATTATCTAATAGAAGCTGCGCCTATAATTCTTAAACACCCCAACTGTCCATTGTCGCTATGTAATAAATCAAGTGATGCTATTATGGGTCATAGTAAGTCTATAGTACATACGTGTGGACGTGTGGGTGAGTATGCATGTGGGCATGCATGCATATGTGTGGATATGCCGGTGCGTGTATGTGTGTGCGTCCATGCAAGTGTGCATATATGTGTGTTCGTGCGTGAGGGCAGGTGTGCATGTGGCCTGGCATACAGCCAGATGTGCGGGCATGCTTGTGGGCATGCATGCGTAAGGGCATGTAGGTGTGCATGCAGATGCGTGCGTGCATGTAGGCAGGTGTGGGGGAGGGGGGGGGGAGGTGTGACTGGATGTGCATGAGGAGTTGGGTTGTAGGTGGGTGGGGTGGTGGTTGTTGCTGTGAGTCACATTGTAACATGCTGATGTAAGCTTGCGTAGCAATAAGGAATACTAAAGCTTAAAACACTTGTAGCCTATTTTTGAAATTTAACCCTGGAATGACTGACTCGCTTATTAAGCCAGCCATTCCAGTAGTCAATTTTCCACTGCTATGCAGTTAATTCATTCTTCATTAATAATTTATAGAGCTATGCATTACCAAACATCACATAACCCTACAGCTAGTTAGGTTTATTAGTCTAATTTGTGTATGCACTACGGGCATCATATTTAAAGGAGAAATGTAATGGTCCTTTCCATTTTTAGCTATTCCCCGCCCATCACTAGCTAAGTTCCACCCGCACCTCGCCGTGTTGGGATTGATCGATCCTCAAATGCCCTGGCTATCAATTTCCTGAAAACTATACAGGGAAGCTGTTGAATATTTGGTAACTAATTTGACTGGGTGCTGTTGCTGCCTATGGCAGCAACAGCGCCCAGTCAAATTAGTTTCAAACTATTCAACCGAATATTTATTAAATAGAAAAAGCAAACAATTTGTACAACAGCCCATAGACCGTCGTCAAATATGCGTTCGTGACGTACTTATCGACATCATTCATGACGTCATTCATTATGATGTAATTTTACACACCGCGCTGTTCATTAGGACGTCATATGATGGGTGGGTACTCTGGAAAGGTGAATTAACGTCGCATTGTATAAAAATAGCCAATCTTTATGGGAATCAACTTATACCACATCCATTAAATCTTGTAGCAAACATTACCAGGAGCGCCAGAGAAGCGTCACTG
Organism: Chaetoderma sp. LZ-2023a; assembly: GCA_034401795.1. Classification (NCBI taxonomy): domain Eukaryota; kingdom Metazoa; phylum Mollusca; class Caudofoveata; order Chaetodermatida; family Chaetodermatidae; genus Chaetoderma; species Chaetoderma sp. LZ-2023a. The sequence goes on from CM067361.1 coordinate 39,719,933, forward strand.
AAAGCAGGTAGCCCATTAGTTTAAATCAGTTTTCACACCAATTTATAAAATATGATAAAAAATACTTATTTTTGGCAGTTTTTACTGAAATCTTATTCTCGTGTGTGATCTCCTTTTGGCTTTAACCTCTCTTGTGTTCATTCATTGTCAAGCCGACCAATAATGATCTATGTAGTTGTCTTTAGGAAAGTCCATTTGCAAGCGGAGAAGAATTTTTTTTTTAATTTCCCACTATAATGACGGGCTCGGTAACCGAGCTGGTCATTCAAATAATAAACTTTAAAAAAGACTTCTTGGCTTGCCAATGGAAATTGACTAAACCAAAAAAGATTTAATCTTCTTGACCATTACCGGTTTTATGGTCAACCAAGCCAAAACGGCATCTGCAGTAGCATAGACTGGAAGACAGAAAGTTATAGTTTGTAAATTGCAGTGGTGAATTTACCAAAGAAAATAGTATACTCTTGGTCAGCAAAAATTAGAAAGCCTTTTGAAGAATTTTGACAATTAAAGAGTTGCTTAATATAAGAAGCATCCCAAGCACTTTAAAGCGTTGTTGACAAAAGAGGGGTTAATTAACGTTTTCTGACCAGAAATGACACATTCTTTTTTATGTCAAGAATGTTATGTTGAACATTATTAAACTAATCTGAGCAGGCGCTGTTGTTGCCAAGAAATGTATGTGTTCCAGCCAAATTAGTTTCAAAATAGCATGTATATATTTGCCATATAATTGACACACCAAAATTTCAAGGGTTAACCGATTTAGAATGTTCGTTACTTATGGGCTGGTCACGACATTTGTTCAAATAAAGCACATATGGTGCGGGGACTAAATCTCACTAGGCAAAATCCCACCTGGACATAAACCCACCAGACAAAATCTCACCGGACATGATCCCATTGATCATAATCCCACCCAGACAAAATTCACCCAGGCAAAATCCCACCCGGACAAAATCCCACCAGACAGACATAATCTCACCACGAAAATGATCTCACCTGACAATCCCACCCAGACAAAATCTGACCGGACATAATCCCACCTGGACAAAATTCCTCCCGGAAATAATCCCACTGGGCATAATCCCACCCATACAAAATCCTAGCCAAATAGAATCCCACCAGACATAATCCCACCAGGACAGAATCCAACTTGACATAATCCCATCTAGACAAAATTCCACCAGACATAATCCCACATGAACAACATCCCACCAGTCATAGTCCCGCCCAAATAAAATCCAACCGAACATAATCCCACCCAGATAAAATCACAGCAGACATAATCCCGCCTGGAAAAAATCCCACCAGACATAATCCCACCTCGACAAAATCCCACTGGACATAATTCATAATTATTACCACACTGTCTGGGGATGCGCATGAACTGACGGACACATACAGGGAGTATTGTGTTTTCACGATTCCGATCCTCGCTGACTTGTCCGATTCGATGACCTTGATCTAGCTTTGACCTCCTGAGGTTTGGGCCTCAGAAGGAATGGTGTGCTTCACGATCACATGCGCAACCTTCTGCTTAAGGTCGCGTTTCCATTGACAGTTTTGTACCCGGCACAGGTCTCTGCATGCGGTAACCGAGGCAGGAAAGGTATTTTATTAAAGGATAACTAACCCCATCTCATGATAAAATACGTCACTCATAAACTATGCAGGTAATTATAAGCTTTTTATCATGGCGCTAAAGAAAGATATTCAGGCTTTAGTAGCTAAATGTTGGTACATTTCTGCAGCCTATGATGGCTGTCATGATTTACATTTCAACCAATCAGAAAAATCCTAGCGTGCCTGCCTCGGTATATACGCTCGGTCATAGAGGTGCCAGCTATAGAAAACACTGATAGTTGGTCCACCAAGCCCTACAGAGAAAACTTGAACAAGAGGCATATCATATCATTATCTGACAGTGGAGTGGATGTACATGGCTCCTTTAGCTGCGAGGTTGTTATATGCTGTATTTGTGATTGTGCTGATTGCATTGGTTATAGAGGCATGTAACGTCAGTTACACATACGTTTGTGAGGATGGAGGGTTAATCTGTTAATTTGTGGTGGAGATAAGTCTGCGCGGCATGACATAATACCAAACGATGTAAATTTTCAAACCGGTTTGAACCGTATATCGGTTTTGTAGGGTGGAGTGGTTGGTCAAGGATGAGCGGGTACAATTATTGAACGAAATATTCTTCGATGAACGTGTAGCAAGCATACATGTGTTTTTGGGACCGTTTGACACACAATACATGCTCGAGACGACTAACTTCTTTATAAACCTCAGATGTATAAATCAAACACTATTTCTGTATGTTATATATGAAAATAGCCACGCGCGTGCCTGCAAACAGAGTAAGACTTCCAAACATTTGGAAATGCACCTTTATGGCCAAACACGTGATATGTGATTACGGTTGACCTATTATAACACGTGAAAATCCATACGACATTCATCTCTTATAACGTCAGTTGGATTGGCGTAGGTCTATCTGTAAAGATCTAGACACTTTACTGTTCCATTTACAATCGATTAAACATACAAGATTGAAGATAAAATTGTTACAGGCTAAGTGTATATTTTATTTATTTTTAATAAGGAGAATTTAACCAACATCAGTGATAAAAATTAAAAACTAATATTATCAAGTACTTATAGGCAAACTAATTTAAACTTATTAAACAATGTCTTACAGGCTAAAACTGATAAATCATTAACAGTATAAACCTCAAAACATTGTTTTCTAAATATAAACTAGTGCATTATCTATTTTTTCATTTAACACCTTTACCCGTATCGATGATCTTGATTATGTAGCTTTTAACCATGCTATTACGTCTGACAAACAGGCTGCCCAAACCGTCTATCATGTCTTTGGTACAGCAACTCCGTCTTGATAAATCAAGAGGAAGGTCTGGTTACATACAAGATTGAAGATAAAATTGTTACAGGCTAAGTGTATATTTTAAGGGCCTAAGTTGCGTACTTCAATGTAATGAAACTAAATCAATCTTGGCATCTGATGATTTCATTCCGTACAAGTTGATAAAAAATGTATTTGTTAATTTGAATTAGGGATACGAGTCCATAAGTCAACTTCGCAACTAACAATTATAATAATCTATAGCGAATGAAATCATGATATGTTAAGATTTATTTCGTTTCAGTACGCTGAGGTACGCAATTTAAGCCACGCATGTACACAATTCAAAACATTATTTTCAAGTTCTTCGCCTTTAATTGCAATGTATGTGATTGTGAGTAGTTGATTAAGGGGCAGTTCAACAGTTAAACATGTGTTATTATCTTAGCTGATTTTTTTAAACTGTTGCTACAGAGGACTTGCAACCACTTTCAGCCAATTACTCTCATTTTAACCCTCCGATGTCAAGCATTCATAATAAAGAAGTATTGTTTGCATTGAATACAAAACGTCCAGGTAAAGCTGATCATTGGTCTGTTAGAAAGTGGTCATCGGGAACAGCGTGTGGGTGTGGTTAGAGTGTATGCGTATCGAAATAAGCCTATTATATAAGACGGACTGCCATCATTGGTCAAGGCGGTCATTGAATTGGGATCTTAGCTTTAAAGGGGGCTTACTTAGCGGTGTTGTGATAAAGGGAGCATGTGGACGTTTGTATGGTCAAACGGGTCAGTGATTTAAGCATTTATTTAGCAAATTTGGTCAATAAAATTTGAGCTTTTCATGAAAAATGTAAATTTTCAGATTACGGAAGGTTATTTCTGAAAAAATTATTTTTTCAAAAATATAATTCTCTTGGTCGGCATTGCCAGTTCTCAGTACACCTGTAGAGGCCAATATTGGTCTATTGGGAATTGGGCATCACTATTATTAAAAACAAATTATGATTAATCAGTATTGGCTAAACAAACAAAAATTAAACTGTTTTTCGGTTTGAGTGTGACAACGCCTGTTTGCAAACCGTCGACTTATTGAACCGGTTTACGATGTCAGATCGGGATATAGCTGAGCTCTAGGTGGACAGATGTAATTTGGTGAACCAATCTGCCGGGAAATTGTTAGCCGCTCCCGTCATTTTGTTTTGCAATTATTTGTTCTAATCAGTGCCGGATTAAGCCTCGCGAGGGCAGGGGACCAAGAATATTTGTGAAGTTGCGTGGAAGCGAAGGGCAAAACAAAAGGGGGTCCTGAAAATTTTGAAATCTAGATACTCGCAGATGGCATTTCCTGCATGCCCAGAGGTAAATATGGACCATCAGTTGGCTGTTAAATTATTCTTTTTTAGCCATTTAATTTCAGATTTTTGTTCACTCAAGTTATTTAGCTGTTCAGTTGTAAAAACAGGACTGGATAAAAAAAATGAATAAACACAAAAATGAAATTAAATAGCTAAAAATAGAATAATTTAACAGGCAACTGAAAGGCCATATTTGCCTCTGGAAGTGCAGGTGGTGTCGTCTGAAAGCATCTAGAAGATAAGAAATAATATTAATCTGTAATACAATCATGAACCATCTGACTCCTAAAACATCAGAAAAGTACCAAAAAAAACACCCCACTTTAATAAGAATAATACGGAAACAATATATAATTGACACATAAGACAATAAGTCACCCCCACCCACCCACCCCTCCCCACACACACACGCACACATGCACGCACGCACGCACGCACGCACGCACGCACGCACGCACGCACGCACGCACACCTCACCTTACTACACGGAGTCGCATATGATTATATGGTCATATACTGTCATAAGGTGATATTGTATATATTCCATACAAAGAATAACTTTAAATGACTAGTTTGTCACGTGGGCTTGAGGGACGCTGAATGACCACTCGGCAATACAGTTTGTCATCACTCATCATCAGAAAACTCAAACAAAAAAGGAACCCATTGCTTACTGAAACCATATATAATAGACAATAAGACGGACATTGTAAGTCTGTAATGGAATTTTCATTCCATTACAGTGTTCTGTCTTCTGAGGCGGATCCCGAAACTATTGAAGGATTGGCCCTTGGGGTAGGTCTGAGAAGGACTCCGAGAGGGCACACACACACACACACACACACACACACACACACACACACACACACACACACACACACACACACACACACACACACACACACACACACACACACACACAACACACACACACACACACACACACACACACACACACACACACACACACACACACACACACACACAAATAGGGGTCGTGGGTTTCGGGGGTACTCACCCCCAGAGATTTTGTGAATTTAAAACTGCCGAGATGCGATTTCCAGCCTTCTGAGTGGAAATATTGTGTTTTATTTTACCTGTAATTTAGAACATTCTTGGAGATCAAGCAGTCAAATGAAAAAGGAGTAAAGGAGTCTATGGTAAGACAGATAATAAGATTGTGAACATGCATTAACCTATCATTCTATTCACCTATTCATATTCATAACATAGTAATGCTACATGTCACTACAGATGCGATGTGTCCATTGAGGAATCATAATACGATGCGATTTTTAGAGTTTTAATATTGCATCAGTCAGTAACTTAGATAATAAGTGTAACTCTGCAATGCACACGTCATACCTTTATTGATATTTTGCATTACTCAACGTAAGGTGTTACTTATAACAAGGGGTAAAGGATGCATCAGCTTCCAGTCAAATTAGTTTTAAAATATCTAACAGATTACAGACTCGTATGATTGTCTTGAAATTGAGATTTAATGGCTTCAGGGTTCTAAGGACCATAATTCTCCACGACATCTTCATGACTTATGAGAAAACGGCTTAGTTAAGGGGAGGGGTGGGTGGGTGGAGACGTGGACAGGGCTACTCGAGCCACCCCATTGAATCCGCCACTGAGTCTTACTGTCCATTAAAAATTATGGAATATACAATTGTGTGGGGGATGTATGCCCCCACTCTGAGCTATAGTGTATTAAGCAAAATATCATAGAGTTGGGGGCATACATGACTACAGTTATTTTATGCTGCAAAACATAACAAATCGTCAAGTTAAAATAGCTCTCTGCTAAAAAGAGAAACTGCATAAAACACATTATTCAATCCCAAAAATTAATTTTGATAGAAAAAATTGGGGGCTGGTCAAGAGATGGAGCTGGGGGCAAATGTCACCGCTGCCCCTATTATAATCCGCTACTGATTCTAATTTTCTTCCTTGAGAAGAGTTGTAGACAGTTGCCGTGCCCTTCGTGTAATCATACATAGAAATCAACATCGTCAACATTTTTTGACTTCTTCGCTGTACTATCTATTAAGCGCTTTATTTCCTGACCAGTCTCATAATCACTTCTTCCCTTCCTCTCTTATCGCTTCTTCCCATGTCTTTGATCATGGAACACAACCTCTGACATTCGCATTTACCCCTCTGAGTGAGTGACGTCATTTCACGATATTTCAGAAAATGCTGGAAAATCCAACAGTTCTAGATCTTTTTTACGACACGGCTTGAACATGCGCAGTTCCCGATTCGATGGAAAGCATCTATGAACTAAGCAAGTTTGGATACATTTTTCACCGCCCAGGAGCCCACACTGATTATGCGGCGTGGAAAAACAGTGTCAATGGAAACACGGCCTAAGACAAGGAGTCCATGTGTTCGCAATCCACATACGCAATCTGTTAGCGCATAAATCATCCATTTTCTTCGATTCCGTGTATGCGTTTAAGGTCTGTCAATCATATAGGCTACGATTCTGGAGCTGTTTAATCACACGATTAAGAAAATTTAGATATTAAAATATATGCATGGTAAGTTAAATGAATGGTTCATTCTACTTTGATCTCGAAAGCTGTAAAGATACCCACTATAGTAGCACTATCAAAAATTCTAAAGTTAAAATGCGGCCTAGATGAAGACGAGCTGCTGATGCTAGCTGTGGCCTATCGACAACGAAAGGAAACAGAAATGAAAGCATAGATGGTGTGTACATAAACTTCTTCAAAAAGGAAAGACACATGGCTGTTATTATCATCTAACCAAAGAGTTAGAGCCGGATGCAGAACAGTTTCAGGATTAGTCTCATCTTTATTTGGCCAAAATACAGGAATATACGTCTATGTTGACATCATGCATGGAAAACGTGCTCCGTTTTCTCGTTCACACGTGCAAAATTAGCTCCAAGGACCATTCAAAAACGAATAGTGGATGACGGAGAGGAAAACGGACAACGTATGCGGATACACGGAGTAGCTAATACATAAATAGCAGCATAGCAAACAATCCGTTAACAGAGTCCGTTTCCGAATTTCGTATGTGGATGCAAAAGCGGACACATGGAATCATGTCTTTAGTCTATAGTTTCATGTGTCCGCAATCCGCATATGCAATCCGCATGCGCAATCTGCATACGTAATGGACCTTTCCATATTTGCCCAGTGCCCAGTCAAAGTAGTCTCAACATATTCAACAGCATGTTTATTAAATAGTAGAGGCATACAATTCTTTCAACGTGTCGGACTATTACGAGTTAAAGACGGACCTAATAGAATCATTTATGACGTAATGATTATGACGTCATCATACACGCAGCTTAGCTGATTACGACGTCATATGACGTCATATCATCGATGGATACGCAGGAAAGGTGACTCCCTTAACGCACCAGTCATCCATTCTTCCCTATATTTCGTGTATGTGTTGTCAATCTTATACAATTTTGAATGTTTTTAGTCATGCACCTGTTTAAGAAAATTAAGATATTTAAGCGTGATAAGTTAAATAAATCTAAGAAGACTGAAAACATTTGGCCAAAATAGGAGAATATAAGTTTCTGTTGACGTCATACATGACAAACCTGCTGCGTCTAGTCTGCATGTGCAAAATTTGCTCCAAGGACCATTCAAAACCTGATTGCGGGGATGTGGAGAGGAAAACGGATAACATTATATGCGGACACGTGGAATAGCTAATATAGAAATAGTAGTATAGCAAACTATCCGTTAACGGAGTCCATTTGTGGATTGTGTATGCGGATCCGTAAACTGACACCGTAAACTGACACATGGAACCGTTGCTTAAACCTCGTGTGTCAACAGCGCCTCAAAGCGCTCAAAATGCTGCCCATATTAATTAACCACTTAATGGTCAAGAGCGTTTCCAAGAAAATTATAATATTTGCACTTATATTTCCTACAAACGGACATTCCTCCTGGCCACTACAGGTGCAATTTTTGGCGGGAGAGACGGTTCGTGGATTAACAGTTAAGAAAATCGAAAACTCGCCCTAGCCCGTGTCTATATATAGGCCAAGAGTGCCTTATTTTTTAAGATTTACCACTGGAATGACTGGCTCGGTAACCGAGCCAGTCAGTCCAGTAGTAAATTTTCAAAGATAAGACATTCTTGGCCTACGAATGAACGTTTCTCAACACACGTCATAGGCGTTTGACCAGTTTGACAAGTAAAGGGTTAATTTGACACAAGAGGGGTTAATTTAAGTTGTTCTAAATGGTTTTCCGAAAAACTTAGGTGGAATGTTGTCCATGAAGTCACGAAGAAGGTCAATGGTTAAGAGGTCAGAGGTGAAGCTAAGCGAAAATAGTTCAATAAGATAACTCAGTTCCACTGGTGAAATCCTCAACAGTTTTGGTTAAGATGCACCGTTTGGGGCCACAAAAAGAAGTGAAGAACTCCATTGACTCCGGTGTCAAAAGGTCAAAGGTCATGGCATGCGGACGAGTATCTGAAGACTTGATGTTTCTCAGCACCAGTTTAGCACTGTCCAAGATACAGATCAGACGCAATAACGTTCTTGAATTAATTTTCCAGAGTCAGATTATTATCAACCTATTCAATCAGGGTACAATAAAATAAGAGTGTAGTGCTCCCTACATGGGCAGTGATCATGAGGATTATATGCAGTTATAAAATTATAGGACAACTAAATAATTGACTGTTCCAATTTATCCATTCATCATGTGACGTCATGATCAACTACGTGACGTGTAGAATAACGTCATAATCAATGACGTTATGAATGACGTAGATAAGTTCGTCAAGAACGTATAATTAGTGACGGACTAGGCGTTGTTGTATGAATTGTATGTTTTTACTATTTAAAGGTGCATATTCACAGGAAAATGCTTGAAAATAAAATTGTCAAAATTGTATACTTTTAGAAGTTTAAATTGCGGGCCTAGATGTAAGGAAACGAAATAAATCTTAACATAGACCCTATGATGATTTCATTACGTCTGAATTAATAAAAAAAATTGTAAGTTGTCTTGAGATCGGCCGCCATTAAAGTTGGGGCAAACTTACTACATGCTGAAGAGGACTGCCCAAAGCAGTTTCCATGAAGCTCAAACCATTAAATCCTGTATCTGAGTATCTGTAATAAACCCTCCCGGTATCTGAAAACATCAAATCATGAGTGAATTTTGCAAGATAGTAAAGAAAATGTAATTAAGGTTTTACGGCCCATTGCTCGTAATGTTAAATTAGCCCCTCCATAAATGGCGTCGCTCCTAGGGTATTATGGGAAATTTGATTGTGATGACGTCACCGCGATTCTATGAATTGAATTAGAGACACAAGTCCCTAATTCAATTTCGTAACTAAAATAATTATAATAATTTGTAGGGAAAGAAATCATCATATGTTAAGAATTACTTCGTTTCCTTACATCTAGGCCAACCATTTAAACCTCTAAAAGTATACAATTTTGACAACTTTATTTTCAAGCATTTTGCTGTGAATGTGTACCTTTAATAAATATGCTGTTAAATATTTAGAAACTGATAGACAGCAACAGCACACCGTCAAATTAGTTTCAAAATATTCAACAGCTTACCTGTATAGTTTTCTGGAGTCAGTAAGTAAAAAAATATTACTTTGTCACATTCACACAATGTTATCACTGGCTCACTGTGATGACTTTACCAATCCAAATAGCGTAGATCCGTCATGAAAATTGAAAAGTCCGTCACGAAATGATACGAATTGTATATCTCTAATGAAGTTACAATTTAATAAACATTCTTGTTGAATATTTTGAAACTAATTTGGCTGGGAGCTGACAACTAATTCTCCACATTTACCTCGAAAAGTGCAGGCGGTGGTCTGGGAGCATCTCGATTTCAGAAATTTTCGGTTGTTGAATATTTTGAAACAAATTTGACTGGGCGCTGTTTGCTGCCAGTCAACTGTATTTCAAACTATTCAACAGCTTACCTGTATAGGTTTCTGGAAATTGAGATTCAGAGAGCGCAGAGATCGATCGATCCCAACACGGGCTAAATGTGGGTGGAGGTTGGTTAGAAATGAGTGGGGCATAGCTAAAACTGGATTCCTGCATTGAGATGACTGGTATTTATGGACGGTCCACCCACCCACGTTATAACCTACTTCGAAATAGGCGGGATACTACTATTTCAAATTCGTTGTATTGGGGGAAATATAACTCGCTATATATCGCATGAGTGACCTCACACACACACACACACGCACACATTCATATTACATTACATAAAGTGTATTGTAAGACGTACGGTAATGGGCACAGGTCGAGGAATTTCACCGTCTGGTGACTAATATATATATTTATTTCCACAATAGGCCATCGGCCCTTGAGTGCACATTGAACACAATATATACATGACGGATACCGTATATAAAATTCAATTAATACACATATATATATATATATATATATATATATATATATATATATATATATATATATATATATATGCGTGCGTGCGTGCGTGCGTGCGTGCGTGCGTGCGTGCGTGCGTGCGTGCGTGCGTGCGTGCGTGCGTGCGTGCGTGCAACTGGCACTTGCTTTTGAGGTCAAATAATTGCGCTTTGTTAAAGGAAAACTCACATCACTTCGTACTATCTAGTTATGCGACAAAATATGCCACGCAAAAATTATCCATATTTTTTCTTAGCTTTTTATCATTTCTTTAAGGAAAGATCTGATATTCAGGCTTTATTCAGTGATGTTAAAAGATGGACCTGGACCGGACACAAATAACATACTAAAATACGAACCCATACTCAGGTACTAAAAGATGAATGTGGACTCGGACTCTCATAGTAAATTTATTACGCCATTAAATCCATTCCTCAACCAACCAAACACCCATCAGCCGATCCACCCACTCACTTTCCCATTCGTCCATCCGTCCTCCCTCACGCCCTCCCTCCATCCATCCACCCACCCAGCCACCCAGCCACCCACCCACTCAAACAACAATCCGTCCAGCCACCCACCCACCCATCTATCTATCTATCCATCCATTCACACTCCACCCACCCACCGACCCACACATCCATCCATCCCTCCCGCTGTCCATATATATGTCTGTCTAACTGTCCATCCATTCATTACAGGCAGCAACAGCACCTAGTCAAATTATTTTCAAAATATTCCACACCTTATCTGTATAGTTACCTTGGAAATAAGATTCCGAGATTTCAGGATTCAACGTAGGCCTATGTAAATCTACCCCAACACGTGCTCGCCGTGGGCGGAGCTTAGGTTGAAATGGGCGGTGCCTAGCTAGAAATAAATCCTATAGAGTGGCCTGTTATATTTGCGGTAGCTTAATCCTTATAATCACGAAGCCGGCCAAACCGGCCTCTGTAGTTGTCTTGGTGAATGTCAATTTGCAGGCCAAGAGAAGACTATTTTTAAAAATTTACCACTGAAATGACTGGCTCGATAACCGAGCCAGTCATTCCAGTGGTAAATTTTCAAAGATAATCTTCTTTTGGCCTTCAAATGGACATTCAATAAGTGAATATTTTAATTTTTAGAACAAATTTCGCCACTAAAGGGGTTATCCTGAACCAATTTACTAACGGGGTATGTTTGTAGTAGATTAACGTTATCCTGAATCAATACAGTATCATATTCTATTTATGGTAGTTTACAGTTATTCTGGAAAAATAAATTAACGTCAACTGTTTGGTTTTCTGCAACTGGAAGGAGTGGAAACAGGGCCGAAGTTAGGACTTAGACCGCCCTGTGCAAAGTTTCTGAAATTCTTAGATGGGGGTGGGGGCATCGGAACTGCCGTTAGGATCGCGAGAAAGCGTCCAGTTTCGAGCGTAATGGAGATGGGGGCCCTCTTAGGTCAGAGGACTGTGGGATTTGGAATTATCAGTCTTATTCACTACGTCTGTGAAATAATTTGACCTATTAGAAACACAAAATAAAGACGGTAAGGCAGCAATGTCTTCCAATTCAATTATGTTCACAATATTCAACAGCACTTTTTTATATCGTGTTCAAAATCGTTATCTTTTCCAGTTTACCGATCGATTATATGACGTCATAATCTACTACTAGGCTGATGTCTTAATCAATGGCCACATGAATGACGTAGATAAGTTCGACAAGAAAGCGTAATTCATAACGGGATATGCGTTGCTGTATGAATTGTGTCTTTACTATTCAAAGTTGCTGTTGAATGTTTTGTAACTAATTGGACTGGGCGCTGTTGCTGCCTACATCCTCCAAGTCAAATTAATTTCAAAATAATCAACGACTTACCTGTATAGTTTTCTGGAAATTGATAGCCATACAGTTTATGGATCGATCGATCCCAACACGGAGAAGTGTGGATGGAGCTTAGCTAAAGATGGGCGTGGCATGGCTAAAACTGAAGTCCTCACTTAGACTATGTGGCCAGCGTGATTGATGATGGGTGGTAAGTGTTTGCGATGACAAACCACCGAGTCTGTTCAGGAGGACCTTTGAGCTGCCAAGCGGTTATAGCTGTATAGCATTATTGAAAGGCATGTAGAATGGCATAGGTGCATCTTAAGTTTCATGGGTCTGGAATACACAGCTATGGAGATATGAGCCGAGGATACTGATCTTTCTCCACTTCTCCTCACCCAGAAGAAGGTACCTTTACCTTTGCGTCAGGCAGGTATGCCGATGTGGACTAGGCTTTGGCTTAATCGATCTTTCCAATTTATCCATCCATCATATGACGTCATAATCAACTACGTGACATGTAGGCTGACGGCATAATCATGACGTCATGAATGATTTGATATAGCCCGTCTTTAACGTTTTATAGTCCGACACATACGAATTGTATGTCTTCGCTATTTAATAAACATGCTATTGAATATTTTGAAACTAATTTGCCTGGACGCCGTTGCTGGCGTGGACAGCAACAGCGCCCAGTCAAATTAGTTTCAAAATATTTAACAGGTTACTTGTATAGTTTTCTGGAAATTGATAGTTAGGGAGTTGAGAGATCGATCGATCGATACCAGCACGGACGAGGTGTGGGTGGAGCTTAGATGGAGATGGGCGGGGTATAGCTAAAACAGTACTACATGCTAACGAGCACTGGCCACATTAGCGGACGCAGTGAGCGATGGTTTCGCGCAAAGCGAAGTGAGCGTATATAGATAGATAACATGTACGTACGTGTAATGAGACAAAATCAACAGAAAATGAGACAGGGAACCAGGCTAAAATACATATACCATGTGACTGAGAAAGCTTCGTTTCCGGTCACGAGGGGTTTTTTTGGGTTCCGGTTTCGGCTTATGATATAGCTTTTGTGGTTTCTTCATGGGCCCCGTTGCATTATGGGATATGGTGCTTTATTATGTGTATGTTCCCCTAGCTGTTTTAGGGCAACCTACTGCGCATTTTCAATGTACACAATTTGTGTGATATTGTTATCACGAAATAGCGTACATTTACTTCTGAATGTAAAACGATTAAATAGTCTGAGGCAGACCAGATAAAAGCTGCATTTATTCCTATTTATGTGTCTGTAAATGCAATATGAGGTTTGGTTGACTGTCTCGTATTATTTTTAACACGCGTGGCCGTGGAAAGTCGTTGTTGTCAAAGTCGTAAACATTTAGCTTTACTATCTTGCAAAATTCAGTCATGATTTGATGTTTTCTGATACATGGCGAGGTTATTACAGATTCTAAGATAAAGAATTTTATGGTTTGAGCTCCATGGAAAATGTAAACGATGCGTTTATATGGACAGTCCTCTTTAGCATGTAATACGTGTGTCCCAACTTTAATGGCGCCGCTCACAAAATGTCTAGATGTACGAAACTATGAATCAGGAAATTTAAGGCCGGGTACCATGCCATTCGCACCCGGATGGAATGTACGTTCATGTATTTACTCGCAGACATGCATTAATTCCCGTTTTTTGTAGCTTATGTGTGGATAAACGCGATCTAAAAATTCTAGCGGACGACATTTCATTATGACAGCATAGTTACTATGAACTTACTTGTATTTCCCCCAAATAGCGAGGAGCACCGCGATACGTCGGTACAAATTTTATAACGTCATTGGACTGGTGCAAATATTTATTGGAAGATGTAACAATGCTGGCGGATATCACTGACAATGGACATATGAATTGTTGTGAGTATCGTGGACTGGACTTACCAGAATGCCCTCCAAGCACTTTGAAAAATTTGGTTTAAATGTACTATAAATGGGCATACGTATTTATGACATTTCGACCATATACAAATTCGTCCTATTTATTTAAGTAATAAATAGTGTCTGCGTTCGCTTATAGGCAACGCCTATTTTCATATTAACGCATTGTTTACATTTTCTATGAAACTCAAACAATAAAATCCTGTATCTGAAAATCTGTAAAAACTCCGCCCGGTATCAGAAAACATAAAATAACAAATGAATTTTGCAAGATAGTAAAGAAAATGTAACTAAGGTTTCGCGGCCCATTGCTCGTAATGTTAAATTAGCCCCTCCTAAAATGGCGTCGCTCCATGACGTCATCGCGATTCTATGAATAGCAAGCAGTTCATCAAGAGGACCACTTTCTTCATTAATGAAATCAACATCATCTCTTTATTCCTTCTCTAGTGGTATGTCTAGGCTTGAGATCGGAGAGTTTGGTCCTGTCGAATGCCGACAATATAACGGGTGAAGAGCACAGATGATAAACTACCATCTCCTTGTGGCGGTCCTATGGGCGTGTTAAATATGACGTCACTGCGCGTGCTTAGCTACCCGGAAGTGTGTACTTTACTTTATAACATCATAAGTACGTGTTTATGACGTCATCATTTGTTGTTAAACAAAAACATTGTTTTGTGTATGGAACAATCGAGCTGAACCCGGAAGCCCATTGATGCGTGAAAATTTACAGAAAGCATCGCTTTGAAGGGAACAGATAATTTTCTGTTTATAAGTAGGAGTCTCACCAGGCGTATTTCGTGGTCGTCACAATCAGCTTGATGGAGGAACGGAGATTTTCGGTTTCTCAGATTTCCCATATTGTGACATCATAATCAACTATGTGACGTGTATGATGATGTCATAATGAATTACGCCATGAATGACGTAGCTAAGTTCGTCACGGGCGCTTAAATGATGACGGACTAAGCGTTGTTGTACGAATTGTATGTCTTTACTATTTAATAAACAGACAACAATACCGAGTCAAATTAGTTTCAAAATATTCAACAGCTTATCTGTATAGTTTTGTGAACATTGATAGTCAGGGAGTTCAGAGATCGATCGATCCAAACGCGGGCGGATTGTGGATGTAGCTTAGCTTAAGATGGGTAGGGCAGAGATAAAACCAGATTTATTCGTAGAAGAATGTTGTCTCTTGCTGGTATCAAGGGCTCGTGACATGTCGATTCCCATCTTGTAGAAATTCTAATGTTTTGATAGAACTGCCGATATTAGAATACTTTGGCTATGGCAGCAACTGCGCCCAGTTAACTTGTTTTCAAAATATTCAGCAGAATGTTTATTAATTAGTAAATCCATCTTAATACATGCAATTCGTATATCTGACGGACTTTTAAATAATCCTACTAGTCTAGCAGAGCTAGAAACATCATTCATTACGCGAAAGGTGTTCATCCAAACTGCATTTGAAATCGTTTAGATCCTTGGATTCTACTATTTGGGCTGGCAATGCATTCCATATTGATGGAACTCTTTCGCTAAAGAAGTATTTTCTCCTATTCGTTTTACATCGGCCTATCCTCATTTTGTAGCTGTGAACACGTGTTACTTCTGTAGCGGGTATTCCAAAGAGGTTGGACTGGTCAACGTTGTACATAATAAGCATGAACTTTTAGGCTTCTATAAGGTCTCCTCGAGTTCTCCGGTATTTCAATGAAAAGAGGTTGACCACTATTAGTCTGTTTTCATAGCTGAGGGTCTTAATCCCTTGAACCATTTTAGTGGCCCGGCGCTGTATGTTCTCTATCTCTTTTGATTGCCTAATGAGATGGGGTGACCATACAGAGTTGCAATATTCCAGTACCGGTCTAGCCAGTGTTTTGTATAGGAGCAAGAAAGTAGTAGTAGTAGTATCCATGAAGCAGAGGCTTCGCTTTATTACGCCGAGTATGTTGTACGATTTCTTTACAATTGTGTTGATGTGCTTATCAAAGCTAAGCTTGTCATCTAGTATGTGTACACCGAGATCCTTTTCACAGTCTGTTCGAAGCACTGGTACACGGTGCTCAGTGTCTGTCATGACATACTGGAGTGCTGGGTTTGTTCTACTTAGATGGAGTACACGAATCTTTGTTGAATTAAAGCGAAGTTGCCAGTCTATCGACCACTTGCAAATTATCTCAATATTCCGTGGGATGTCAGATGTTTGTGGATTTCCAATTAATTTTGTGTCGTCTGCACAGATTTTGCAGATGCATTCGATAGTGTCTGGTAGACCATTTATGACAAGTACAAACAAGGCAGGTCTGCCTTGTGGAACACCACTGGTTACGTGCTTATAATCTGACTGTGTTGTGCCTAATTGAACCCGTTGTTTCCTGTTGCTTAGAAAACCGTCTATCCAATTTGTTATTTTATTTCCGATGCCGTATGCTATCAGTTATTTCAGTGGTCGTCTAAGTGGCACAGTGTCGAAAGCTTTCTTGAAGTTTAAATAGATCACGTCCACTGGCTCGCTAATGTCTAGCAGTTGGGTCACTTCTTCTTCTTCTTCTTCTTTTCGTTCGCTGATCATACCGCCAGTCCTGTAAGTGACTATCGACATGATCATATGCGTTAAGTGCGTGGATCCATGGTTTGTTAGAGTGCGCCGTGTGGCCTGGAACCTCCGTCTTCAGCACTCGAGGTTTCTGTCAGGGTTACCTCACCCTTACCTCCTTTAGTCGCCTCTTACGACACGCAGAGGATACGGAAGGTGTATTCTAAGCCCCACCATAAGGGCAAAGTTGGGTCACTATTTCCAGATATTCCAGTAACTGGGTCTTACAAGATCTGTTGGGCCTAAATCCATGCTGACATGTTGAAATATTGGTTAAGCTTTAGCCCTAGATGATATTTCATGAGCTTTGACTCAATCTCCTCAGCGGTTTCGGAGAGAATTTTAAAAAAAACGTTTTTAAAAATCGGCCAAAATCCAGGATGGCTGTTGCAGAGCCAAATCGATTTCATTTAATCCTCATCCTCCTCCCCTCTTCCTCCCCCTCCCACCCTCCTTCTCCTCCTCCCCTCTGCCGGCTGCTGCTGCTGCTGCTTCTGTTGTTGCTGCTGCCGCTGCCACTGCCGCCGCTGCTGCTGCTGATAGCGCCACCGATACTGCTACCGCTGCTGCTGCTGCTGCTGTTATTGTTGCTGCTGCTGCCACTACTACTACTACTACTACTACTACTACTACTACTACTACTACTACTACTACTACTACTACTACTACTACTACTACTACCACTACTACTACTACTACTACTACTACTACTACTACTACTACTACTACTACTACTACACGTAGCAGCCCATCACAATCATGTATTATATTTAACAATACACTCTATATCCTGTGAAGCTGAATGAAATTTACCAATTCAAAATAAAGTAAAATAACCTAATTGTGTTTATAAAAGAAATTCGTGCTTTGGCCAAAAAAAATCCAACTCCAACTGAATATTTTATGCACCGCGTAAAATCCTTTCTCCATCAAATGAGATCTGGTTTTGTGTGGTCACACCTGAGTGCTTTTTGGATGGTTATATCCTATTTTACAGGGAAAGCAATTTAGTAAATCCTGTCTTAGCGACCACCTTAGTGGAGCATATACATTTACTCACTACGAATGGATGGTCGCTTAACACACGTGATATGATATAGGATATGCATTTTGGAGTAACGGGTCTTCGGTTCTTTAACGTTCTCGCTGCTGGTAGCCACCAGACAATACTTTCAATGATAAAGAAATCTCTTGACTTGCTTGCTGAATATTTTGAAAACAATTTGACTGAAAGTTGTTGGTGGCTTAGCCACCAACAACTTGCAGTCAAACTGTTTTCAAAATATTTACCAGCTCCAGAGATATAGCCTAACCTCTGGAATATGTTGTCCGCAAAACTCAGCAGTCAAACACTTAACACAGGTTGTCGCTAAAACATGTTTGACAGTATCTACTGAACACATGCTGGGTAGGTATATTTTGAAAAAAAGAATGCGACTGAAAGTAATTGATGGTTATGTTTGACAAGAAATTTCACTCAAATTGTTTTCAAAATAACCAACATGCCTCCTTTAAAACCATATTTCAGCCAAGCATGGCGACAGTTTTCTCCCGTTCCTTCATTCTGCACTAATTCATGATCGCAAATATAAATGCACGAGTAATGTCGACCAATGATTAATGTGTGGAAAAGCTGTTTTTATATCATAAATCAGCGCGAACTAAATACATATAATAAAAAAAGTACAAATACATAGTAGTTAGAGAGAGAGATAATTGCAAAGACATTACTAACACGCACTCACGCTCGCAAGCATGCACGCGCGCAAGCACACAAACACGCACTCACTCATCGGTTACGCACACAGACACGTATGCACGCACGCACTCACAGACACGCATATAAAAACGCGCGCGCGCACGCAGACACACATGTACGCACGCACGCACGCACACATACATTCATGCATACCCGCACGCATGCAGGCACGCGGGCGCACGCATATGTACGTATATATGAGCAGACGCATGCACGCTGACAGCCTCTATCGCGTGAATACACTAACATACGTATGTTTGATTGCTTTTAAACCACAAGATGCTCGTGTTTAGTTAATGGAGCTTTCCAGTTTATCCATCAATCCTATGACGTCATAATCAACTATGTGACGTGTAGGTTGACGTTATAATCAATGGCGTCATGAATGACGCAGACAAGTTTGTCACGAGCGGTTAATTAATGACGGACTAAGCGTTGTTGTATTAATTGCATGTTTTTACTATTTAATAAACATGATGCATAGGCAGCAACAGGACCCAGTCAATTTAGTTTCAAAATATTCAACAGCTTACCTGTATAATTCTCTGGAAATTGATAGTCAGGGAGTGCAGGGATTGATCGAACCCAACATGGGCGAAGCGTGGGTAGTGCTTAACTAGGGATAGGCGGGGCATAACTAAAACTGGATTCCTCCATTCTCTAGCAAAAGGAGCATTACTATGCAAGCAATGCCAGTCACTACACATACCTGCTCAGTCCAGTATGTTCCATAATACATTCATGTCAATCAATTAAACATATCCCATCATGCTTTCCTCTCAGTCAGTCCATCAAATCCCATAATACATTCATGTATGTCAGTGCCTCAATTTGCCAGCATGCAATCGTGTTAGTCAGTGCATCATATCCGATCATGCTTTCCTATGCAGTGCTTCACATTGTCACGCGTGCCAGTTCACGAGCTCGACGTCTTCTTATTGGGAATGAACTTCGAGTTATCCAGTCAGCATTGTTCCAGTAATCAGCTCATCGGCTCGCGCTCTGATGGTGGTGATACTATTACTGAGCACAGTGTGGGTTCATCTTGCGAGGATCGTCTTCCACCTCGACTAACTTGAGTGCCTTCCAGTTTTTATAAGTTCTTTCTTACCTATACATCTCGACTTATTATTAAGTAGGCTACAATTTGTGAAGAAATGTTTGCATTGTATGTTGTCTTCTCCTGCCATACCCGCATGTATTGGTGGTAATGAGTCAGGAGTGCAAGGTAATCTGCAAAGTCGAAATCATCAGGTTTGGTCCACAGGGTCCACTGAATTCCATCATGTTTCTCTGCTGTGATCGAGTCAGTTGTTTGGAGGAACAGAAGAGGGGCCAATACACATCCGTGCCTTGCTCCAGTCTCAACGCAAAATCTGGTTAAAAGTCGTCCTTCATCTACAAGTCTGCATTTATACGAGCTCCGCATATGAGTTCTCGATCAGTTTGACTATCTTGAGCACCCCGTCGTGTCTTCTATAGCATCTCCCTATGAACGCTATCAAAGAAGCTATCGTAGTTCCTCACGATCACCAAAGTTGGTATACACTGGAGAGTATTCGTTTAACTTCCTGGTTGTGTCATAAAGCTGTTTCATATTCCTGCAGCTTTCGCGGCTTTCTTGTTCTTGATGCTTTTGAAAGTTTTTACGGAGATCCACTCTTTCTGCTGACGATTTTTTCTTCCAATAACTTCTACATTTGTCGAGTTTCCTTCATCCTTAATGTACATCCACTGAATACTAACGTAAAACACATCGTCTTCCTTCTGCAACGTTTGCTGGACCTTATAACTATCGGAGAATGTAGCTCTGTACTCTTCCATCATTTTCCTGTCCTTCAGGAAGCCAATATTGTATCTTCCATTATAATGCAGCTCATAGGCCTGTACGGGAACAATATAGGGTCAATATGACCCAGTACCCGCCCAGTAAGCTGAGTTATCAGGGTTCCATTCCTTCCCTGTTGGTCTATTCCGTTCTTCTTCAACTTGAATTTTAGTTGGCCACCTACATGTACTACTTGGTAATCAAATGTTATGTCAACTCCTCTCATCACGCAACCATCTTCGGAATCTCATCTCATGCCTTTGTGCTCAATTTAGTCCTGAATAGTGTGATCTGGGATTAACCAGTTTACCTTTTCTAATCACTCATGTTGGAACACGATCCCACCAATGACGGTGATTGACTGTGATGTGTGTAGCATATGCCTCAGCAAGCTGCTCCTCATTGCCATTCTTCTCCCCAAGTCCATATACTCCTATGGACTCCCATCACGTCTTCGTTCCCAGTGTCTTCGAATCCATTGTTATTAAAGTTGACCATCAAAAATATTGATGTGTGTGTGTGCGTGCGTGCGTGCGTGCGTGCGTGCGTGCGTGCGTGTGTGCGTGCGTGCGTGCGTGCGTGCGTGTGTGTGTATCATTCAGTAAGAGTTCTGGCGGTAGACGAAAGTTCTGAAGAACCAGTGTTACTAAGGGGAAGAGTGCTTGAGGAGGCTGACGACTTTATATACGCTTAGACAGTGTATTGAACAAGGGGGTGGTATGGAGACTTACGTGAAAACTCGAATCAACCAGACAAGAACAGCATTTCTATTGCTGAGGAATTATATAGATCTTCCTCTATTATTATTTCAGCCGGAATGTCTACATTCCAAGACACAATAAATTTCCCGAGTCGAATCTAGATACTCTGGAATGATCAATATGTACCATTCTGATTCCACTAGGATCTCTACTTTGGACCATCTGGAATTCGCTATTGTAAAAGTATACTGGCTTCCACTGGTACCCGGTGCGAAAGAGCTGAGTATCTGATCAAAGCGTGGTAGATGAAAACTGTTCACCGGCATACCTAATGGATGAATCCCGTTTTAGTTATGCCCCGCCCATGTCTAGCTAAGCTCCACCCACACTTTGCCCATGTTGTGATTGATCGATCCCTGATCTCACTGACTATGGATTTCCAGAAAAACTATACAGGTAATCTGGTGAATATTTTGAAACTAATTTGACTGGGTGCTGTTGCTGCCTATGGCAGTAACAGCGCCCAATGAAATTAGTTTCAAAATATTCAAGAGAATGTTTATTAAATAGTAGGGGCTGGGGGTGGGGGTGTGTGCCTAAAGAAATACAATTTGTACAACAATGTTTAGTCCGTCTTCAAGTAAGCGTTCGTGGCGTAATTATCTACGTCATTCACGACGTCATTGATTATTACGTCATCCTACACGTCACGTAGTTGATTATGACGTCATATGATAGATGGATAAACTGGAAAGGTCCATTGAATATGTCGAGCTAGTTGATATGGGCTTTGTCTGTACACAGTTTCCGCTTTTCACTGGCGATATTTTCTCGTAGCTTAGAATGAAGCGATGGTGGGTTTGAATCGTTAGTGAACGCAGGAGCCGGTCTGGAATATTTTCTAACACTACAGTCTAAACTCTAGAGTGGAGCTAACGAGCTAAAGTTGATGCTAATTGGTTTTCAGAAAGTGAAAATAACAATAAAAGAACTAGAAATAGACAAAAATTCCGGATTATTGTCATTGATGGTTTTTTCTTTCTTTTTTTTAATTTGTATCATTTATTATTTATGTTTGTATGGGCGTGATAGATAATGGTACATAAATGCCATACCATTCACCTCACAAATCATTCCTTCATTGTATCACAGTGATTCCAAGAGAAGACTATTTTTGAAAAGTTACCGCTGGAATGACTGGGACTGGCTCGGATTGCCCTGTAGGTGGGGCTTAGAATACACCTTCCGCATCCTCTGCGTGTCGTAAGAGGCTACTAAAGGAGGTAAGGGTGAGGTAACCCTGACAGAACCCTCGAGTGCTGAAGACGGAGGTTCCATGCCGCACGCCGCACTCTAATAAACCATGGATCCACGTACTTAACGCTTATGATCGCGTCGATAGTCACTTACAGGACTGGCGGTATGATCAGCGAACGAAAAGAAGAAGAAGAAGACTGGCTCGGTTATTTGTTTTAAAACATCTTAATCTTCTCCTAGAAAATGTCCATTTGCAGACCAAAAGGAGACTATTTTTTAGAATTTACCGCTGGAATGGCTGGCTCGAGCCAGTATTTCCAGTGCTAAATTTTCAAACATAGTCTGCTCTTGGTCTGTAAATAGATATTTCCCAAGACTACTGCAGAATCCGTTATTGGCTGATTTGAGGATTAAATTGTAGTCATCGAAATCTTGTCTCCTGCGTGATGTCATGGAAGTGTCAATGTAACACGTACTTTAGTATGTAATAAGTAGCATGTTGGATATTTTGAAACTACATTGACTGAAAGCTGTTTGTTGAAATGTAGGTCATGGCAGCTTTCAAAGACTGGAGAAATGTATCACCATTTAGCTTTTAAAGCTGGAATGTCTTTCATTGGCCGTTTGAGCTTTGGGCTATGGTCGTTGACGTCATCAACCCTCGCTGAAATCATGCGGACAAACTAGAATCCATATTACAAGGACAATGACGTAATAATAAAATACTTGAGGAAAGGCTCAATCAATAAGACTGAGACGCTCCTATTTCAATGGAGAGATCATATATGTCGCTCAAGTTTATGCATGATGTTGTAATCAATTACGTCACAGGTTGGCATACGTCACAAGCATAATGCGTAATGAATGGCGTGTCTAGTACCGTCATGATCATTAACAAGTCAGTCAGGTATACAAATTGTATGGCTTTAATTGATTTACTATTTAATAGAAATTATGTTGACTATTTTGAAACTACTTTGACTGGGCGTTGTTGCTTGCCTATCAGCAACAGCGCCCGTTCAAATTAGTTTCAAAATATTCAACAGAACAAGATTTATATCGGAAAGAATTTATTTTCTTCAGCTATTTGTTGGTGAAAGGGTTAACCAGCAGTACATTTAGCTCACCTGGCATGGCAGCCGTCTGCCATCCATTCATCTTGATGCCCACCTCTATGCATATTGAATACAAAAACTCATGATTTTTGCCAATTTCTTTGTAAACAGTGTATCAGTTAGAACCGCATGGCAGGGCTTCCACTAGTGGAAGTCTGTGAGTCCTATACTCCCAAAGTTCATGTTTCCCCTGCTGTTAAAATCCTAGAATAGCCAGTGCCAGTTTCGGCTAGCCTGATAAAAGGTAGAAATTTCATTTTCGATACAACTACATGTAAATAGAAACTGAGGCCTGTTGTTACACATATGTCTTTAATATACTGAAGACAGGACAAGCAAAATAGATATATATGCACCATGAAATTCATGAATCCATTTCTTCACTCAAACATATGATGTCATAATCAACTACGTGACATCATGAATGACTTGACAATAGTCCGTCTTTAACGCTTAATCTGGTCACCCATTGTACACATTGTATGTCTTTTTACCATTTAATAAACATTCTGTTGATTATTTCGAACCTAATTTGACCGGGCGCTGTTGCTGCTTTAGACAGCAACAGCACCCGGTCAAATTAGTTTTAAAAATGTTCGGCAGGTTTCCCTGTATAGTTTTCCGGAAATTGATAGTCAAGAAGTTCAGTGATCGATCAATCCAACACAAGCGAGGTGTGGGCGGAGATTAATTAGGGATGGACGGGGCATAGCTAAAACTGGAAAGATCCATTAATGTATACCATCTCAAAGACTGGGCAGTTACATTCAGAATATTCAACAGAGTACATTTCTTACTTCTTCATGAAGCTTGATAGCGCTTATTTTGTCCTGACGCGAACTTGTAAGTTTGAGTCTGGATGCCAAGACACGGTTAGGGCCTTCCTTTTATACTTTTCCAGATGCAGCTACACGAAGAGGTGTGACCGCAATTGATTTTGTAGCCGGGGTAGACGATTTGTAGCCGGATTATGGCTAGTGTAGCCAGATTTTCAAGTTGTGTAGCCGGGATTAATGTTCCCGTAGCCATCGGCAGGTGTGTAGCTGGAATGGATGGCTGGTGTAGCCGGGATGGATGGCAAACTTGAGAGATGTAGCCGGATTGCTTTAGTGGTGTAGCCGGTACAGTATTTATCCAGTTGTGTGTAGTCGGAAATGTGTAGCTGACGGGGTTTTTTGCCATTATATAGCTAGTTTGCTTTTTGGCGATGGCTCATGGCGGTATAATTTTAGAATAAATGTTGAATAAATTTCTTACATTGCTATCCATGGACTTTTCTATCTGGTCTGTAGGTGTATCTGGCCTATCTGATCTGCTTTCACTGACACTCACCTGGCCTGATATCATGATGGTAAATCCAAATATCGTTCATAGGACCAACTGGGTGTCAGAGAAGATTCAGACAAGTCTAGATACTAATGGGGAAAGGATTAATCACCTAACTAATTTCATTGTTTTATTGGCCCACGAGTTGAGGTATATACATGTACATTGTGTACAATGTATTAAGACGTAGGGTTTAACTAAACATGTTAACAGAACGATGCCTGGTTTAGATGACACAGTAAACCTTTATTTAGCATTAACCTATACTCCATAGAAGCTGCAGGTCAAAGTTACAAACATGACAGGCATGGCTTAAAGTTCTCATATCTTGATTAATAAAAGATTAGTAAATGTATCTTAACTAAATTTAGGACTAGTGATGTGTTGCTTTATGGACACTTTAACTAACTAGGAGTGTAGCCACCAATTTTATAGACATTTGCTGGCGCCATTATTTCAGACCCTATTGTCTTCGTCAGTGCGCAATTGTTGGTATAAAACCATTCTCGTAATGCTAATGCTAGTCATTTTTCTGTTGGCTTCCACGATAAGCGTGGAGTAAGCGCATAGCATTGTTCAATACTAGTTGTATATCTCCTATGGTGCAAGTGAAAAGAAATATATTTAGAAACAAGTTTACTGAAAACAGGTGCTGCCATATAGCAGCAACAGCTTTCCATCAAATTGTTGTTAAAATAATCAGCCGATAATACAATTGTCCATGGGTCAAAATTTGATAACAATTTGGCTGAAAATCATTGACGCAATCACTTTCAATCAATCAAAGGGAAGACAATAGAATCTGAAATAATGGCACTAGCAAATATCTAGATCTATAAAGGCAGCTACACTCCTAGTTAATTAGTGTCCATTTTAAATAAGAAATAGTGTTAACTTTAGCTAGGATACATTTATCAATATATGTATTTAGCATTAAAACTGAGCATTATTATATTAAGGATTTTTTGTGAAAAAGTACTCACCTCAAACTCAGTGCTAAATTGCAGTTTCTAAACGCAACTCTACCCTTGCTATAAAACCTGGCTCGCTCAATCAAAGTCAGATACAACATTCACTTATCCTATACATTCATTATGATGTAAACTCTTGTGTTAATTTTAGAAACGCATAGTCAGACAATTTAATGTATGTGCCATGAAACATGATATTCCCACCAACAAAATATTTTTAAAAGTTCAATAATCAGCAGTAACAAGTGAAAGCTTGCGACCTAGGTGTCTTTGCCAAAAATATGACTGACCGACGACATACTACAATACAATTAATAAATAAGTTAACACGTTTCAAAAACATAAACCTGTTAGTTATTAAGAAAAGCTCTGTCGTACATTTTGAACATAATTGGATTAAAAAGACATTGCTGCCTTTAATCGATTATAGTCAAAATATTCAACAGTACGTTTTATTTATTTTTTGTCCACATGTTAAATATTTCCGAGCCGTACTGTAGTTGTCAATTCACAACTAAAAATATGATAAGATATTTGAATGAATAATAAATATTACTATAAACGAGCCTATCTCTACCTGGGTGAGGCTTTCATGTGGGGTCTGCTGCACAAGCATGCGCTATCATGTAGATAAAGCATGCTTGTCCAAAAGGCTATAAAATTAAAGTTCGTGTTGATATTCATCATACAGATGGCATATATTATATATATATATATATATATATATATATATATATATATATATATATATATATATATATATATATATATATATATATATATATATATATATATATATATATATATATATATATATATATATATATATATATATATATATATATATATATATATACACCTGTGCAAAAGTTAAGCACCAGCAAAAACAATAGAACGTAGAAACATGATGGTACAACTAGGCTGCTATACTTTTTGTCCCCGCGTTGGCTGACATAATCCCAAGTACGAAATGCACATGCATGCATGACTTCACGCTGCTTGATGTCCGTGTGTGGCGGGAAACAGCAAACGTGTTCAGTTATGTAAAAGTCCAGTTTGAGGTGTAGAACATTACATACAGATTTAGGCGACAAGATTAGAAATTTTGTGTTCATGGCCGTGGTTTATTTGTACAGAGAGAATTAGCTCTTGATTGTGAACCGCTATGGCAAGACGAAGGTTAAGTGATCGTGTGAAATGGCAAATCATAGGCATGCATACCACTGGTATGTCATGCAGAGAGATTGGCAGACAGCTGAACATTAACCATACTGTAATCTCGTTTGATTGCAAAACATGGGCAAACTAACGAGGTGAAGGACAGGCCTAGATCTGGAAGACCGAAGAAGACTACTGCCCGTGATGATCGAGCCCTAGTACGCCTTGTTAGGAGATCTCCATTCACCAACAGCAGAGTGCTCAGCCAGCAATGGGAAACGCGCAATAGAGTGTCAATGTCTACCGTCAAAAGGAGACTGTATGCTGCTGGCATGAAAGCTAGGAGACCTGTCAGACGTCTTCTCCTCACTGCACACCACAAGGAGGAGCGTCTGAGGTGGTGCAACGAAAAAAGACACTGGAACATGAGATCCTGGAGACGGGTACACTGGTCCGATGAAAGTCGGTTCCTGCTTCATGGCACAGATGGTCGAACTCGTGTATGGAGGTCCAGACGCACGGCGTACGACCAACGTAACATCATGGAAGAAGTTCCATTTGGTGGAGGTTCCGTTATGATCTGGGGGTGCATCTCATTTGATTGTAAGCTGGATCAGTTGACTGTACCTGGAACACTAAATGGACAAAGATATCAAGATTCCATACTGGATAGAGTTGTGGTCCCTCATTTTGTAAATCATGCACCTGGAACCCACCCTATATTCATGGATGACAACGCCCGACCACATCGTGCTAGAGCTGTGCATGAATACCTCCGCCAGAATGCCATCGAAACCCTACCATGGCCAGCAAGGAGCCCTGACATGAACCCTATTGAGCATATCTGGGACATTCTGGGAAACATGGTGAGAAGGAGGGATCCTCCTGTGCAGAACCTACAGGAATTAACAGACGCACTCCATCTTGAATGGCAACGAATACCACAATGGCGTATCAGTCGGTTGGTGACCAGCATGAGACGTCGTGTCCAGGCCGTCATCCAGGCACAAGGTGGATATACCCGGTATTAATAATGACAGTCTCAAACTCGTGCACAGATGTTAAACTTCGTTTTCAGACACCATTAATGACAATCTAGCCACGTGTGTCAACTGTAGGGCAATAGTTGTCAGTTGTGTCAACGTAACCATATTCAGGCCTCGTTTTTAAGTTCAAACAAAAACATACAGTGTTTCCCCACCATCATAATCAGCATTCCTCTAGTTGCATTATTAGCTCTTGCACTAAGATGGATGGGTACATACATGTTTATGCTATTGCTTTCTTCATAGCACATGAATATACCCTCGCATGTGCGTAAAGATAGGGGGTGGTGCTTAACTTTTGCACAGGTGTATATATATATATATATATATATATATATATATATATATATATATATATATATATATATATATATATATATATTATTCCTTCAAAAATATGACTATATATATAATCATTTAAAATATATATTTGGTGGAAACATGTGTACGATGGCACTCACATTTTTCGTCTCCAGCAGACTTTGATGGAAACATGATGTGAGGCAATAAGCGGATATGGTCTCAGTCAGTTTTACAGAGAGAGTAGATGTGTGCTCTCTAACTGGTGCAGAGTTTGAGGTGAAAATTTGTTCCAGGTAAACTCCTTCCTTTTAAGAAGGCCGTTCATCTTTAAGGCAACTATAGGCTCTGACATAAAGAGCAGTGACTTTCATGACAATAGCTATGCTCAACGCGCTCTCTCTCTGAACAGGGCTGTTGGTTGTTTATGAAACACAATAAGTTCTCTGTACAAGTAACTTGTTGGGTATGAAAAGGTTCATTATTTGTTTGCAAAACACAAATAAGTTCTGAAAAGGTCTGGTGGTTGTTTATGGAACAGTTGATCACTCTGCATCTTCATTGTGGCTTTATTGCATATTTAGCTCATCAGCTGATAGACTCATAATCTGTCGCCTATTATGCCACTCATAACTCCGCCATTTCCAGTTACATTATGAATCTGTACAGTGATTGCTCTGAGGATACACTGGCCCGTGGATCTTGTGATAATGTTTTCCGAGCAGCATCTACAAATATGAAGAATAATGGAAATGATAGAGATTAGGCTAAGTGCATCCCACACTGATGCAGCACGTCGACAGTGAGGCATCCTTTATGCCCACACTGGTGCAGTATATTAAAGCAGCAGAATTGAAAGTAATCAAAACTGATGCGAGAAAATGTTGTAGTAGTAGTAGTAGTAGTAGTAGTAGTAGTAGTAGTAGTAGTAGTAGTAGTAGTAGTAGTAGTAGTAGTAGTAGTATCCTTGCAAGATGATTGCTTTTGGATATCGTAATCAATTTTTAAGAAGCATTAATTTAATATTTAGAAACCATTAGTAGAACCCGAAGCAGTTGGCCAGAATTATAACAAGAACACAGCGGCCATGTTCCTTTACATATAAACTTCTGTTGAATAGATTTTAATGGCCCTTAGTTCCTAATCATATCTCCCAAATTTCTGCCCGATCCGTTCAGCAATTCTATAGTATTAGTCGTTTTCACGAAAACTAGGTCATTCAAGATAACAACTAAACATGAGACCAATCAACTTCCCTTGAAAAAACTTGGTTCAGCTGTTGCCCTAGATGACCGTTCATGAATTTTGAATCAGTTCCCTCAGAGGATTCTGAAGATTTTTAAAAGCGTTTCAAAAATTTTAAATATCCTATTGCTTTAGTATGGGAGCGTTTGGCGGGAAAATGATCCAAGATGGACAGCAAAACATTTATCTGACAGGCTTGAAAACGGCAAATTTGAATTTAAAATACCCAAAGAGGCCCAAAGGGACCTGTATCGTTCACCTGGAATTATTGGCCACTGGCACAACCGAACAAAATGAGATGACCAATGGAAAAATTTACCTATCTAATTTCTGTGAATGTTTAGCCAAGTTTTATTAAAATTGGCCCAGTGGTTAATAAGTAGTCTTTTATATGATTTTCAGAAAATCCAAGATGGCCACCAAACACGCTAAATGTTAATTGATCAATGGTGGCCAAGTTTTTTTATGTATCAACTTCCCATGGACAAACTTTAATGGCCCTTAGTCACTAATCAAATTTCAGCCTAATCTGTTTAGCGGTACTGGAAAATAAGTCGCTGTCAAGAAAACTAGGTCATCCAACATGGTCACCCAACTATTTGGCCAATCAAGTTCCCTTGAACAAACTTGGATAAGCTCTTGCCCTAGATGATATTTTATGAGTTTGGAATCGATCTGCCAAGCGGTTTCGGAGAAGATTTTTATAGATATTTCTAACAATTTGCCAAAATCCAAGATAGTCACTGGCCAAACTGGCCGAATGGCTTTGTTTGAACAAAGTTGGATCTCTATGCACTGATGCTTTCTGCCAAATATACTTGAAATCGGCTAAGTGGTTCTCAGGAAAAAGACAATTTCAATTTCCCACTGCTTTAGTATGGGAGTTTTTGGTGGGAAAAAGGATCAAAGACGGCTGCCAAACCGTTTATCCGACAGTTTCGAGAGAGGGAAATTTGAAATCAGCATACCCAAAAACTAGATAGAACCAATTTCAGCTTCAAAATCCATCAAATAAGAAACTCCAATACCTGTAGGCCTATATCCATCAACCATGCTACATTTTGATTGCTCCACGGTGGCCATGTTTTTTGATGGATCAACTTCCCTCGAACACATGTTAATGGTCCTTTAAGTCCCTAATCATATCTCCCACATTTCGGTTCTCAAAAGGTTCTGGAGATGAAGTCATCTCTTGAACAAACTTTAATCATCCTTAGTTATCGATTAAAGACGGAATTTAGAGAATTGTATGCCACCAAGGCATCGCCTTGAAGTGTTTAAAAAATCTTTTCTACCTAGTACCATCCAATTGTGGAACAATCTAGAAACAGCAATAAAGTCAGCGCCATCTGTTTCGATTTTCAAAAGCAATCTTACAAAATCTGACCGAAATGTTTCAGAACAAATTTCCATATACTATTCCTCAGATAGAAGGCGCGAAAATATCTTACTTTGCAAGCTCAGAAACAATTGTAGCCAACTGAATAATGATTTATTTCGACACCATTTACTCGAAGAAAGAAACTGCCAAGAATGTCAAACGCCAGAAACATCTTTTCATTATTTCTTAGAATGTCGAAGATGGGAGAGGGAGAGAAGAGATTTATTTAGGGCCATAGTAGGATTTATGCCCAATATGCTGCTAGTCTTCATTCTGAAAGGAAATCCAGATTTATCTCCACAAATGAACTATGTTTTTGCTAAAAAATGTACAGAATTATATAAAACAAACCAAACGCTTTTAACATATACGTACTAACCGCTAAGTGATCTCTCTCTCTCTCTCTCTCTCTCCCTCTCTCTCTCTCTCTCTCTCTCTCTCTCTCTCTCTCTCTCTCTCTCTCTCTCTCTCTCATAATTTCTTTACTGTGTATACGTTTGTATTGAACTATTTTACGCATTTTGCCGTCTTAATGATTATGTAGCGAGAGGGCCTAGCTAAGTTGATAGAACTTGTGCCCAATCCGTTGTATTATCAGTACAATAAAATATGTTTTAAAAAACAAAAGGATTAGTCCACCCAAATTTTGGTTGAAGTCGGGCCATTTATACTGGAGGACCAGCGTTGTAAATGATTTCCGTAACATTTTCACAAATTAACTAATCAAAATTCTAAATAGAAGATCTGGAGCCTACCACCATAGAATCCTTCCAGCCAAATTTGGTTGAAATCGTTCAAAGCACAAGTGAGTTGCGATTTGATGGACGGATGGTGAGCAAAAAATCGGGCAAAATCTAAGATGGCCACAAGCTAAATTGGCCAATCGGCTTCGCTTGAACAAACTTGAATCTCTGCCATGAAACATAGGTTATGGTGACCTATTTTTGGAACATGACAAACCTTTAGGCCATTATGCATCCATACACCAAGTTTGGTTACAATATACATAAAACTGTGGAAACTACAGCCCGGACAAGAATAAACTATGATGATCAGTGAACACTGAAAAGTAGGTCACACTGATTGCTGATCTACTTTGGATACATTACACAACTTTAGGCCATGATTCATCCATACACCAAGTTTGGTTACAAAAGACAAACAAGAATGCCGTGGAATCAGATATCGCGGCCGTCTCCTGTTTGTCACATTGGCATTGACCTTTGCCCTTGTGACCTCCATGCTGCTTCCTAACATTATAAGTAATCATGCATTCAAGTTTAGTTCCAAGAGGATTAACCAATCCTGAAATATAATGATTTGCTGAGTAGAAAAACTTAGTCGAAAAAACAGAGGTAAAATAGCAAGATCAGAATGACCGTAACCTTTAACCTGGTGACCTCTATGCCACCATCCTGTATCCTCCTGGTATATGCAACCATGTACCCAAGTTGTGTTCCATTAGGGTCAAGCAGTCCCGAAATATACATGTAGCATGATATAAGGTTTGTTAAGCCTACAATGTACATGTAAATACATAACATTGAAAAATACCAAAGTTTTGTAGCGGTCAGAATGACCTTGACCCTTGCCTTTGTGACTTCCGTGTCAGCATGCTGCTTCCTAACATTATAGGTAACATTGTATCCAAGTTTAATTCCAGTAGGATTAATCAATCCTGAAAGATAAAACGAGAAGTTTTGCTAAACACAGTGACCTTGACCTTTGACCTTGTGACCTCAGTATCATCATGCTGCTTCCTAAAAGTATAGGCAACCACAAAGCCAAGTTTAATTCTAATAAGATTAACTAATCCTGAAATATTGAGACATTTGGCTAATCGCAAAAACTTAACATTATTGTCGCATCGCCGCCGCCGTAAAAGTGACACATATGTCTCGCTTTCTGCTTCGAAGGCGAGACAAAACCTTGAAACTACAGCCTGGACAAGAATAAATTATGATATTCAGTGATGAGTGAAAATTAAGTCATGCTGACCTACTTTTGATCCATGACGTACCTTTAAGCTATGATGCATTCATATACTGTTGTTCAAATGGTGACTATACGGGAAAAACCAAGTCAGGAACGGGCATTTCCAGACACATGCGTGGACATAGTGATTACTATATATAAAACTTACGTGTGACAATGATCTGGAGCCGAGTGTCGCAAAGCCTCATTTTTCATTTCGCTATGGTCAGTTAATTGAAAACACGATTGAAAACAAAGTGGCATCAGATGAAAGACTGTGCCTTGACATCTGATTCTCCATTAAAATGACTGACATGAAGATGGTTAATCTGTAAAAAAAAAAAAAACAACCAAAAAACAAATCCTTATGTCCTACTAAAGAAATATCTACAGTATGTAATGATGTCTGTAATATTGACCTTAAATAGTGGTACATGTAGTGAATACAATACTTACGTATTGTAATTAATATGGCATGAATTATCTTTCAGATAACATGGCATGAACACTGCAGACAAAAATTCTTGGCTGTTTCCTGATTCCTGGGAATCACAGGATTCTTTTTCCATGAAAACCAAAAAGTCCCGAACGTTGAAAAATCCTAGGATGTCCCGAGTTTCAACAGTGGAAAAGCTAGAACATTTAAATACATGTATTCTATTTTTTTTTAAAGTCCCAGCCTTGGGGAAAGCTGGGACTTTCTAGCATGCATACAATAGGTTGTGTATAATGCCAACATTGGAAAATGCTAGGACTTTTAGAAATAACAGCGTGTTCATGACACTAAACTCGTTTATAAAGTCCTGAGTTGGGACCTTTCAGAAAATTGTACATGTACTGGTCAAGCGGGCCAAAACTCTCTTCTGCAGTGATCGTGTGAAATGTCTCTTTTCCTGCCACTAGACTAATTTTGAAATGTTATTACTGGAATGACTGCTTCAATAACCGAGCCAGCCATTGTAAATTTTCAAAAATAGACTTGGTCGCTCACTTAAGCAAAACATTTCTTGGCAAATCTTAATCATTAAAGGGGTTAAAGTGTTGTATGTATTAATGATGGTTATCCAATGGAAACCAATTTATTTTTAAACTGGCTGTCTCGTGGCCATTTTAGAGTTTACATAACCCCGCACAAAGGATTCGCAATGCTTTAATAATTCAATCAAAGTTACACATGTACCTTATCATATGGAAAGTGATTTTCAAGATGGCGGTGGCCATATTGGATTTAGCATCTGGGCCATTCAAAGATTGTGATCCTAACCATAGCCCATCCAATTGTTTCCCAAGGTTTTGTAAACCCATAAAATATATGGACCCGCCGTATGTACAACTCAGAAATAACTTAACAAAAACAAGAGGCCCAAGGGCCTGTGGCGCTCACCTGGAACATTAGCATTTGAACCAGTTGCATTTAAATACACATGATGGATAATTTTTGAAAAGTCCAAGATGGCCACCAAAAGACTTGACCAATCAAAATTCTGTATACAAATTCTGAAGCCTACCCACCTAGGGTCCATCCAACTGAATTTGATTTAAATCTTACCAAGCGGTGAATGATGGGTAGTCTTTTAACCGATTTACCAAAACTTGAAAAATCCAAGATGGCCGTTAAATATTTTTGCCACTATAGGGTCCTTCCATCCAAGTCTGGTTGAAATCGCCCAAGCAGTTAATGAGGAGGAGCGTTTTAAACGATATCCGGTAAATTTTCATAAAATTCAAGATTTTCACCCAACAAATTTACCAATCAAAATTCTGTATACAAGTTCTGAAACCTACACCCATGGGGTCCTTCCAGCCAAACTAGTTTGAAATCCGCCAAGCGGTTAATGAGGAGTAATTGGAAGTTTTGACAATTTCTGGTTATTTTTGTTACAAATTCCAAGATTAAATTCACCCAAAAAATCTACCAATCGAAATTCTGAATAGATGTTCTAGAGTCTACCACTACTAAGGACCCTTCCAGGCAAATTTTGTTGAAATTTGTCAAGAAGCTAAGGAGGACTAGTATTTTGACCATTCCTGGTAGATTTTAAAATAAAATCTAAGATTTTCACACAAAAAATTGATCAATCAAAATTCTGACAAGAATTTCAGAGCATACCAACAGAGAATTTTATCCACTTAACCAAATTTGGTTGAAATATGTCAAGCAGCTATGGAGGAGTAGTATTTTGGCCATTTCCGTAAAAAAAAAAATTTAAAATCTAAGATTTTCACCCAAAAAATTTATCAATCAAAATTCTGAACAGAGCTTCTAGAGCCTACCACCATAGACTCAATTTAGTCAAATTTGGTTGAAACATGTCAAGCAGCTATGGAGAAGGAGTATTTTGACCATTTCCATTAGGTTTTCACCCAAAAGATCAATCGATCAAAATTCTGAAAAGATGTTCTAGAGCCTACCTCACCCCACTCCACCTCTCCACCATGCAACGACTCCACCACACCACACACACCCCCCCACACCCCACCACCCCAGTGTCGCACTGAGGGCGAGCCCGGGGGGCCGTTGGCCACCTGAAAATGCAAATTACATTTAGCAGTCCCCTGTAGTGGAAAGGGCCCAAAAACTCAAATTGTCCACCTGAATCTTTGCCCTGGGTGCAGCACTAAACCCCACATAACAAATTTGGTTGAATTCCCCCAAATGCTTTCGAGGGAGATAGGCAGACAGACAGACACAAGCTCAGGGCTTCCGCTAATTTCTAAAAACAGGAAGTTTGGGACTTCATAGGTAATGCTATTGGGAATCCAAGCAAGAAACATGGAAGTCTAAATTGGTTCAAATACATGTAAATTGTTTAAAATCATTGTTTTTAGAGATGTCATGGCCAAAAATTAAGAAGTCTAGGTATGTTTTTAGGAAGTCCAAACCTGAACTTTGGGAGTATAGGACTCCCAGACTTCCACTAGTGGAAACCCTGCACAGGCATTTGCAATATCCCATCGGATCTGAGTTATTCCAAAACAAGTGGTGATAATGAGATAAATTTATTATGCTCCCGCCTCCGCGTCGCTCTTACAAGTATTATGGAATTCTAACTTACTGCTGTACATATTTAAGACTATAACATATTTATTAACGACATCCTTACCATCAACATTCTTACCATGTTTAGAAGTAATCCATTCATGATTGAGTAATAGCAAAACCAGAACACCAGCCAGATGATCAAAGACAGACTTTCCAAGAGCTGAAAGTTACATATGTAGTAAATCATTTAATCTCAAGATCTTTATTAGACTGAATTGGTATACTTTTTATTAAACAACATTGATTGAAGATGCTGCAAATGCAACCATGAAACTCAACTTTACGGTTTTGCAATGAACAGTCACTATGAAGCTTGACTTTAAACATAAAATAAATATAGACGCCTGTAATGCCCATGTGGACCATTTGCATTTAAACCATTTGCAATTAATTATAGGTAGACATGATGGATAATTATTAAAAAAACAAAGATGGTCACCAAAGAAATTGGCCAGTCAAAATTCTTGTTTGATAGGTTGAAGCCTACCATGATACATGTAGGATCATTCCACCCAAGTTTCGTTGAAATCTGGTCACTTATTAACGAGTAGCGTTTCCAATGGTTCTGGAAAATGAAAAAAAATCCAAATGGCCACCAAGGAAATTAACCAACAAAAATTCTGTATAAGAATTCTAGAGCTTATGAATTATAATCGTTCCAGCCAAATTTGGATAAAATCCACCAAACAGTTATGGGGGAGATGCATTTTGACCATTTCCAGTAAATTTTTAATTTTATTAGATTTTCACCAAAAAAAATCGACCCATTAAAATTCTGAACATGTTGAAGATTTTCGGTCTTCGGGTCTCTACGATTCCTACTACTTCTCTGGCAAGATTATGATGTAAGCGGTTGCTGCGACAACCTCTTACCGAAGATGATGGTTATCGGCTGGCCTCGTCGCTGATGATAAGGACGATATTTCTAGGTGATAACCGGGCCTATCTAACTATCGGAAGATTACTGGATTCGGCGCAGGGTTGCCCTGCACTCTGGAGTTCCTAACACACAACCCAAACTAGTGTCATGCTAAGCAAGAGGATGCTTTTATTTTGTTACATTAACTGTACACTTAACTTACTAGATTATATACTGATACATTACGATGAGGAAATTACTTTAAACAATTCTTACGACTAAGCTTTGATTACTCCTAGAATAACTTCTAGTATGATTATCGCAACTCCAACTAACGTAGTAGCACAATGTCTAATTCAACTTACGTAGCAGCACGGTGCTTACGGAATCACGATGGTGATTTGATTAATTTTACAATAGGCAAAGTGCCTTATTTATTTGCTTCGGTGTACCCGAAGTTATATACATATTAAGATATATAGATATATACATATCTTAATATATATTATTCGTTTCAATGATTCTTCTAGGCCGGTTATAAGCACAGCTTGATTGGTCTGGATAATCAGTCCGCCAATCAACGTCTGCTTATTTCCTCCTAGAAGCTTCTACTTGTTACTGTTGGTCGGCCTGACCGATCCGTGATCATTCACTCTCGATTTTCACTTTGAAACAGGTTCTTCTTTATTCTTTGCCCCAGCGTTTGATCGATGCTCATTGATCATGACGTCATCTCGACTAATCAAACTCTGGGCTTCTCTACAATCTGGTTGTCATCCTCTCGCTCGACCATGTCTGCTTTTAAATTCTTTTCCTACCAAGTGAAAAAAGGGAGAAGAGCAGTGTGGTCACTTAACTATCGTTTCAAAACAGCTAAAGCGAGTGGATTGGCTGAGTCTGACACATCCCTCATATAGTAATCCGTGAATGAGGACTCACAGTGCCATTGTGCAACGGCCATGATGTCCTCTAACGGAACACCACTGTAAAGGGCGGTCGAGGTGGCTATTCCTCTAACATCGTGTGCCCTTGCGCCTTGCACCTGGTTCCCAGTCGCCATCTCATGAGTAGTCTGAATGCATTCGACTACCCAACGAGAGATAGTATCCATGGATGGGGCGCCATAAGGCTTCTTATGGCAGATCCATAGATGTCTATCGTTCGACCGTAACGAGGCAGTCCGTTTCCTGTACTTAGTCAAAGCACGGAACGGGCACCAGACACTGGCATCACGATCAAACCTTGTTAACTTCGGTATTATTATCGGTTTGCCGGGATATCTCAAAGATTGATTCTTTGACATAAACTCTGCTCTTGGCAGAAGACGCAGACCCTCTCCGGAGACAATAAATCGGTCCCTCTCTGCCGAAAGCGCATGGATCTCACTGCGCCTTCTAGCTGAGGAAGATGCCAATAGAAAGACCGCCTTTAGAGCGAAATGCTTTAGACTAGCCGAACGCAACGGTTCGAAAGGGTGCTTGGCCAGTACATTAAGGACTAAAGATAGACTCCAGGCTGGAATGACTACCGGTTGTCCCGGTCAGAGATTGCTCATTCCCTTCACCATCACATTTAACTGGGCCACCTCTGGACTATCCCTGTTGGCTAGACAAGGGATAACTGATGCCAAAGCTGACTTGTATCCAGCAATTGTGACGGGAGCTAGTCCTGAAACGAACAGCTCACAGTCTGCTATTTGCTGAATAGTGGATTGAAAGGTATCAATACCCTTTTCTTCACACCAGTCTGCAACTCTGTTAACCTTGTTGTTATATGACTTGAAGGTTGACCTCCTTCTCGCAGCCGCGATGAAATCAGCAGCTTGTCGAGAAAAGCCTTCCGACGTGGAACGTTGTTTGATAACATCCACGCAGTCAATTTGAACATTTCGGGACGCTCGTGCAATAAACTCCCATACTTGATTCTGAAACGCTAATCTCAGAAACCTGTGACAACTCCTGTTCATTGGAATGTGGAAATATGCATCTTTCAGATCGATCGATACACACCACATTCCCTTCCTCAACCCTGCCATTACCGACCTCGGCGTTTCCATCTGGAACTGAGGCGTATGGATAAACCAATTTAATGGCCTGAGATTGAGTACGGCTCTCGACCCCCCTGTGCTCTTGGGGACAAGGAACATACTTCAATAGAAGCCTGGAGTGTTCTGGTTTGCTGGTTTTATTGCTCCATTCAGAAGCAAACCTGACACTTCGTTTTGAATGGCTTCCAACTTGTCTGGTTCCCTTGGTACGGGTGTCCAGACAGGTGCCAAAGACAGATTCTGTGGCGGAAAGTCCCACCACTCCGGCATGTATCCCTGGGATAACCATCCCAGGACCAGACTTCACACCTCGCCAAGCCTCGACGAAACGCATGAGCCTTCCACCCACTATAGATGCCTCGACGCCTAACTGGGTTGTCCGGCTCGCGGTCCGCTCCCCCCCCCCTCTCTCTTAACGAGAGAGAGAGAGAACCATTTCGGTCTTGGCTCGGCAGGTCTAACTGGCACCGCTGTTCCTGTCGCACAGGTGCGGTCCAGGAGGATACGAAGGGAGCTCTCGTACCCTCAGGTACGATCCGCTCCCTTCTTTCCGCCCTTTGTGGACTTACCCTTCCCCTTGCCCTTCCCGCCTCTAGGGCGATCAGGAGCAACATTGGGGAGGGTAGGGGCCTCCACAACCTTCCTGGCTTTCTTCGCCGGCGGCGGCTGAGAAAAGCCAGACGAAGCAGCAGCCGCAGCTTTCGCCTTGCCTTTATGCTTCCGCTGCTTCTTGGAAGGTTGAACAGTCAACAGCTTCCCTACAGCCCCTAGTGTGTGCGCTTTCTGCACTAGCTCCAGCTGTAAGTTTACCGCCAACCGATTCTGCGCAATGCTAGCAGTGTCCTCTAGGATGGCCCGTGCCTGGCCACCGAAGATGCTAGGACCTGTCAGGGGCGTCCCAAGAAGAGGCTCCCTAATGGCCGTAGCCGGACGCATATGGTCAAGAACCATTTGCCTCCTGGACTTTGTAACACGCGCCTGCACCCTTGCCAGCGCATCCATAGACAGCACCAGGCCGTCATTGACGCACGAAAGCGCCACAGGTGGCACAGGGTGGCCTGCCCCCGCTTCAGCCCACACCGACTGAAGAAGGCGATAAGAGTGGTTGACAACACTCATAGCT
Organism: Chaetoderma sp. LZ-2023a; assembly: GCA_034401795.1. Taxonomy (NCBI): domain Eukaryota; kingdom Metazoa; phylum Mollusca; class Caudofoveata; order Chaetodermatida; family Chaetodermatidae; genus Chaetoderma; species Chaetoderma sp. LZ-2023a. The sequence continues at coordinate 39,760,097 of CM067361.1, forward strand.
GCCCTCACACTCTCATCACATAGGGACAGGACTTCCTCATGGTGTCCCTGGGACTTGTCCACCAGTGCCGGACCGGGGCCACCCGCTCCAGATCTCTGGACACCCAGAACCCATCGGACATCCTCGGTAACCGATGGTACCACACCATACCTGTCGTATTCCCCCCGTGGAATACGACACCTCGCCCGCACTTCCCTGGAGGCCGCAGGGAGCTGGCCCTTGGTCATGAGCTGCTTACTATAAACAGCCTCCAGCAACTCGATAAACCGTGGATCCAGTCCAATGGACTGGATCCGGGCTGCGGGCAAGATCCCCGTCCTAATCGATGCAACCGACGGACGGGGGACATCCTCCTCGGCCGTGGCCGAAACCACAGACGGGTTCACCCTGGCTAGCCAAGCCAGAGCCTCCGACCAGTCTACTTCCGAGGAGGACACCCCTGTGAACACGTCACCCGTTGACTCGTTCACGGACCTACCAGCCACGGCCTCCTGGCTAGGAGCCGCGGCTGACACGCCAGGAACTCCGGTACCATACGGTTCCGCCGCGACCCCATGGAACACACCAGTCCATGGAGTAGGCCTGCATGGAAAACCGTGCGGACCCATAGCAGACACGGAACCGTGGCCAGACACGGGCGCCAACGGCACCCCACGTCTGACCGCCGGACCAGGCGAGATAGGTGAGTACCACGCCTGGCCCGGCACACCCGTCACCGTGTCGGCTGGCATCAAACCAACCATCATGGGACCGGTGCCCGGTACCAGATTGGCCTCAACCACGGGCGGAGCCGCTGCCCTGGCTTGCGCCAAGCCAGACAGATGGAGGACGGTTCCGTCCAGGACGGAATCGACCTCCATATTCTCGACCCGTGGCATCACAGGCCGCAGTAACCTCTCCTCCTCTGCCTCCTCGTCTTCAGACCCCGAAGAGTCGTCACTAGACGAAGAAACCATCGAGCCGTTCTGGCGGACGGCTCCCATGCCTGACGGACCGCCCACCGCTACTGGACCACCCGGAGGTGGCCGCAGAGAGACAGAACCCGTCAGGCCGGAGCCCGACGGAACTGCCAGGGGGGCCGTACGAGACGGCTCCCTCGGTAACCAGTCCAGAACCCTGTCCAAGGACAGGGTCCGTACCAAGCATGAGGAGAGACTTCCCAACAACCTTCGGCAGCAGGGACGACACCAGCGTGGGCAGAACGCTATGCAGAAAGCCCTGCATAGCCAGACCAAACCACGCCTGCGGTGCCATCTCCGCCACCTCCAGCTGAAGACGTGGAGCACCCCCACCGGCCAAACTGGACGCTCCACGATTTAACTTCGGAGCGCCTGACCCCGCGTCAGACCCAGCCAAATCCTTCTGGGCAAGGAACTTCAACATCATATCCGCGGACCACACTGCACACACATTACACCTACTACCAAGGTTACATGCGGTACATCGAAAGCAGACATGGTCCTTAAACAGAACCCGGACGAACTTGTGGCACTCGTCACATGATGGCGGGGCTGGCTTGGCCTATAAATAAGCACAAACCTACAATAAGTAAGCGGAACGAGACACAGATGGAAGGCAGACTATTAATTTTCTAATAATTTGACCATAAATTAACTGTAACCCTCCCGCACCCCACCCCGCAACGTTACAGCAAAGATCGCATTGATTATGACGACAAGAACGAAGCGGGCATAAATACACCCATAAATTGATCCTCCAGGATGTATAACGGAACCAGGAATCATATCGCATAGCATTCGGGGTATATTTACCAATCAATATAAATTATACTCCTAACGAAAGCCAAAACGATATGTGAAGAAACAACAAAATGTAAACAAACTGCTGTAGCACACGGTAAAACCGCAGACCACACATCTAATCAAGAATTTTGAAACCACCGATCATTGCAAACAGATCGTGATAACACGCAAAACTTGAACATTCCAAAGTTTTCTGGTACCATTTTTAGTACGCAGCACCCAGAACAAGATGCGCGAATTAATGAAAAAAAAATTCTTCACATAACATCCGAGCACCACGGGTGTGACGTCACCCGCTCGGATCTTACGGAGAACGACGTCAGCCGATATTCGTGTTACAAATACCGTAGCAAACACCTATTTTCATATCCGCCGATCGCCTGTTGGGTTAAAGAACGCGACCATCCGGCATATCTCATTGTTAACACACGTCCTAGATTCTTTGGGGTCAGAAATTGGAACATGCGACACAAACGAAATTTAGAGACCTAAGTCTTTTAACTATGGAATAATAAGGAAATATACGACCTGGTTATCATCGGCGGTATCCATATTATTCAATTATCCTTGCAAAAGAGTCACTAGCTATCACAATCACAGTTACACAGACTTAGATTTTTATTTCTCAATCTTTCCACTGCAAAAAGCATGTATAGCTATTGTTGCTATGCAAACAAGAATGAGCTCTATGGTAGACGGGTACTCGGCAGTTGGGAGCCGAGTACCCGGTTCCAAGGAGTCGATAAACTTTCTAAGTCTATAGTCCTAGAGCCAGCTGTCAGGGCCAGCTGTAGGCCCCCCCCCCCTATATCAGAAGTAACAGAATGGTGAGTATTGATCGAAGGAGGACAAACATTCTGTAAGTATTGCTTAGCAATACATACATGTCCACTACCTGGTGACATAAATCTCTAGAGATTGACAGTCAAAAACTCCATTAAAATTTGACAGAAGCAGCTGAAACTCGAAATTGATCTGTAACGTCTCACACAACAAAGCAATATACAAAGTTTCAGTTATATATGGTGAAGGAGAACGAAAAGGTCTTGAATTGTGTATTTCATAAGTCGAAAGGGGACATAACTGTATCAAAAATTTATGCACACGTGTGATGCTCAAACTTGATCTGTAATTTCTCATAATAAAGCAATGGACCAATTCTCAGTTGAATACATTGAAGGACTGCGAAAAAAAGACAAAAGGGGGAATACATGTAAATCCATGAAAAATTTACGAGAATGTCCGAAATTCGAACTTGCTCTTACGTCTTACATTAAAGCAATGTATCGATTTTTCCGTAAATATCTTGAAGGAGTTCGAAAAGTTCGGAAAGCTGAAAGGGGTCATACTCCATAAAATATTGACGCATACATGTGAAACTTGAACCGGGTCTGTAACTTCTCATAATAAAGCAATGTACCAATTCTCAGTTGAATACCTTGAAGGACTGCAAAAAAAAGTGCGGAAAACTAATATTTTTCGTATTTCATAAGATGAAAGGGGGCATAACTCCATGAAAATTGACGAAAATGTCTGAAACTCGACGTTGCTCTATAACTCCTTATATTAAAGCGATGTACCGATTTTCCCTTAAATATCTTGAAGGAGTGCGAAAAAAGTGTGGAAAGCTGATATTTTTCGTATTTCTTAAGTCGAAAGGGGGCATAACTCGATAAAAAATTTACACAAACAGGTGAAACTCGAACTTGGTCTGTAACTTCTCATAATAAAGCAATGTACCAATTCTCAATTGAATACCTTGGAGGACTGTGAAAAAAGTGCAGAAAACCAGCTGCGACAGATGGACAGACAGACGGACGGACAGGCGGAGTGCAAACCTATAGTCCCCCCGATTTTACCAGTAGGGGACTAATATAAACATCAATGTGGTAAGGGAATAGGGCAAGCAGTTATTGTACTTATGGGGATGATCATAAAATCCAGTATTTTAAGGCAGATAACTCTTGCAAATGTTGCCCATAGGATGGGGTGGGGGCAGGATCAAAATGTCAAATATTGTAACCTTGGGGATGGTGGACGTCGCATGGTCAAAAGATCAATGGCGTGGAGATTTGTGAGTGTGCCATTGACGACGCATTCTAGTTACATTTTTTGTAACTTATTACATGTAGCTTTCCTAGTTTCTGCTACATGTCGCTCTCAGGCTCTTCGAGTCTTTGTGAGGTACATGTATCAAAAGATGCTAATTTACTGGCCAATGAGTTCAAAGGGTGTTAGGAAATTAATCAAATGCCATTAACATGTGAGAGGACAGGGTTAGAAAGTAGCCACTGATGCAGTGGCTGTAGACATGAAATCTTGCATGATTGTTAAATATTAATTAAATTTATATGTTTTTGCACAGACCCCCACAAAACAAGCATTGGACCCCATAATTCATAGCTGTGCACCCATGATACTCTCTAATTTTAGCATAGATGAGAAAAACTGCATGAGAATCCAAAATTTCAGTTTTGGGACCCCCAGATTTCAGGTTGGGACCCCTAGATTTCTAGGTGTGGCGCCCTAGGACCTCCAAAATTTAGATGCCATGAGAAACACTGGCTGTAGACCTTATCAATCAAGATCAGATTACTGCTAATTTATAACTGTATATGTCTCAGAAAATTCAAGATGGATTCACTGCTTATTTCATCAATCTGTTGGTTTATTTATTTTTGTTAAAACTAAAATAGTTTAACCCTTTTAAAAACAGGTTCTGTAGTGGTCATGAGAAATATCTATTTGCAAGCCAAGAGAAGACTATTTTTTGACAATTTACCTCTAGCATAACTGACACTCTAATAGTAACTAAATAAACTCTTGGCCTACAAATGGCTATTGAAAAGAGTAAAAAATTGACTTTCTACCAATACTGGTCATTAAAGGTATAATTCCCGGTATCCATGGTGCATTTAAAACATCTGACTTTTTATGCTGGGCAGTACAGTACAGTGCAGTACAGATCAATAGGAAATGTCTAGGATCTGTAACTCTTTTGAAGTAATGCCCTGTATGGATTAACCTTAGAAAAGGTTAATTTCTTATTCTGGAGGAACATGTGGTGGTGGTGGGTATGGGGTGTTTGTGTGACACACCCACATAAAATTTTGAAGATTCCCACCATAAAATGTTGAAGCCAAGAGGGTATAGATTTTCCACATTTTTCTATGTTCTGTGTTAGTGTAGGACGCCAGTCTATTGCCTCACAGACAATGGCTTGGATAGGCTGACAAATGTCACGCTTGTAAAAATATCCATATCATGTAAATAAATTAATATGAATTAATCATTAACCCTTTAACCTACATCATTCAGAAGTTACAATGATGAAAGTAATTATTATATTGAATATTTTGAAAGTAACTGGACTGCCACAGGAAACATGTTCCAGTAAATCAGTTTCAAAATATTCAACAGTTTTCCTGTATTATTCTATTAAAACCGAGACATTGGAATTAAGCAGTTAATTGTCAGTTAGTCTATGTGCCGTGGGATGTGGGATGTGGGTGGGTGGGGGGGGGGGTTGGAAAGGGTGAAAACGTTTGTGTGTGCATTCTGTGATAACATCTACCACATAAGTACATGAATATTTTTTCTATTTTCTATTGAACTCATGATGATGATGATTGCTTCATAATTTGGATAGCAGCATAAAAAGTTACAGTAAAACATGCCTATAATGAACAACTGCTTTTGGACTACAGGTTGATGGTGTTTACCCATGGGTAGTCATCTTTAAGAACTGCCAGGCCCAAAAGTTCTTAGATTTACAGGCTAAGCATATTTAGTGACCACATTTTAGTGGTCCACACGATGTCTGCTGTACGCAGGTTTGTGCACCTGGCACAAAAAAACACTTACCAGACATCTTTAAGATCATTCACTATCTGAATTACTCGCAGAACCATCTGCAGGAATATTGTTTTGACATTTGCCATATGATATTATTTGATGCAAATCGAGGTCTCGCCAATTTGACACAACAAGCAAACTGCTGAATATTTGTCTGTTAATGTTTGAATCCTTAACAGATTGTCGACACGTTGACATTATTTTTGTGAATGAATCAAAGAAATCTTTATTCTTTCAACATTCTGTTGTTGATAAATTTTTACTTTTCTGATACTCGATGCTCTTTCGTATTTAGAATTGTTGCTGACACTACCATCTGCCACAGTTCCAGAGACTAGGTTCAGCAAAGTAGGTGTCTCCCCCCATCATACTCTGTTATATCACATGGATCTACCATTTTGTCTTTTACTGATGCCAATTGCAATCAGGTTCTGAATATCACATCCATCTTTCTTTATTCTGGATGCACTTAGGTCCTTTGTGGACGGTTGTTGGATAGACATGCCAGTCATTACATTAAATGCATGTGTGATTAACTCTCGACATAGTATGAGCTGTTGGACTCCATATGTCGGTGGGTTCCTGAATGTTTGCCATGTCTTTAATGCCACCTTCCATCTTCGAATCACAATTTTATATTTACTAAACCTCCATGTCAGCAGCATCCGCTTTGAAAGACCACATTCCTGGTGATCGGGCGATGGCATGGGGACTTTCCCTGTGACATGCTTTGTACATAGCAGCCGGAAACATAAACATATCTGCACGGTAAACTGTTCCCCATCTGATGTATTTGTGATGATCAATTGCAGTATCATAGGTAATCATGCCATTACCTACTTCAGGATTTAAGGTACAGCCTATGGTAAGGCTACGCTAACAAAGTTATGAAGCAAGCAAACAGTCTCCGCATACTCATCCCGCTATCCCAATGTATCTGGGCGTCGACACTGAAGTTTTATTTATTCTTTGTATAGCAGTTACATGTGCCAAATATGTTCTCAAAGATGGTGTCCCATTACGTTTGTTGTCTGGCTATCTTTCTGGATTGAGAAATCCTCACAACTCGTGCGATTTACAATATCTCTCAGAGCCGTCCTCAATTCAACCACCTGATGACATGATTCTGTCTTCCACTGTCCAGTGCCTCGATTGTGAGTTTATGGGCTCGGTAACCATGTTGTAATGAGATGGTTATATCATTCCGGAAGCCACTGCACTACCCTATAGGCCACTCTCAAGCCATATGTCTTTTGAACCACAGTCTGACATGCATTTACCAATAACCATACGGAAGTTCTGTCTCTGTGAAACCCTCCAGATAATTGTAGCAACAACATGCAACACCTCCCAGGATGGAGTGGGTTCAATATTGTAGTGAACAGGTGCCACTTGTCCCTTCACTTCTTTGGCAACCGCATATAGATCGTCATCAAATGTTACAACTGGGCGTTCCTGTCCACTGTGCTACAACCTGCTTTATCTATGCTCTTCAGACATGTGTAGATTGTTTGGAGGGCTTTCACCGATGTCAGGATTATAGGAGGAAACCCAATCCTAGTTGGCTAGGAAAGGCACCTGTTCACAGCAACATTGTACCCACTACATCCTGGGATTTGTTGCTTGTACTTGGCTAAGATTATCTGAAAATATGTTCATGGATGGACTACGGAGAATATCCCAAAACATGTTGGTATTTTTGTATGTCTCCTGGATTTTGGATAACATATCGAATAATGGACCTTTCTATTTTAGCTATGCCCCGCCCATCACTAGTTAAGCTCCACCCACACCTCGCCGTGTTGGGATTGATCGATCCCCAAATGCCCTAGCTATCAATTTCCTGAAAACTATACAGGGAAGCTGTTGACTATTTTGTAACTAATTTGACTGGGTGCTGTTGCTACCTATGGCAGCAACAGCGCCCAGTCAAATTAGTTTCAAAATATTCAACGGAATATTTATTAGATAGTAAAAGCAAACAATTTGTACAACAACGCATAGACCGTCTTCAAATATGCGTTCTTGACGTACTTATCGACGTCATTCATGACGTCATTCATTATGACGTCATATGATGGGTGGGTACTCTGGAAAGGTGAATTCATGTGCAACAATGGCCATGAAACAGGGACCCGGTCTCAAATTTCCAAGTTCATATGGTGCGTGTGATTTCGAATTAACTTATGAGGAGACAATGTAAATCATATCTGATGCATTGTAATACTCATGACATGTACATGCATGAGTATTTCCAACTTAGTGAATCCTGGATATAATCAGAATTATCAGTAGCGCTTTGCGCAAATAAACCACCCGGTATTATTAGCTATATTATCAGGTAAAACAACTTTATAATAGCCGTCTTCCTTCTTAAATTCATCTGATGTCGCTGATGCCAACACACACACCCCCCCCCCCCCCCCCGTTAACAAGGGACCTTTCAATTTTTAGCTTTGCCCCGCCCATCTCTAGATAAGCTCCACCCACACATCGCTAGTGTTGGGATCGATCGATCACTGAACTCTCTGACTATGAATTTCCAGAAAACTATACACGTAAGCTATTGAATATTTTGGAACTAATTTGACTGGTCAGCAACAGCCGCCAGTCAAATTAGTTTCAAAATATTCAACAGCGTGTTTTTTAAATAGTGGAGGCATACAATTCGTACAACATGTTGGACTATTAAGAGTTAAAGATGGGCCAAATAGAATCATTTATGACGTCATGATTATGACGTCAGCATACACGTCGCGTAGTTGATTATGACGTCATATGATTGAGAGAGGAAATTGATTCACGAATTGTTCTATAGATCCAATAGTTGATGCCATGGCCATGCCGATTAAGCCGGGCGATGGCATCTTTATATCCTACCATATTGCGTACAGCAAGGCCTAGACGAAAATTGACAACACACAATATTCAGTGCAAAAGCGAATGTTTTTCTTTCTCTATCAATGTTTGATACCACTGATCCCTTCATCAAATATCTCATTATCTTCAAAGATGTATTATACTTAAATGAGCGCTGTACTCTACATAAAACAGTATGACAAGCATTGACGAGTTATTGAGTTATTTTAGAGCTTCTACCATTTATTCTGAGGAGCAACACATACAATACAATATAGACAACCAAATAACCTATTATTTGAGGTAACTATTCTGCTTTTAAGGGGCCGCCACGCTAATTAATATGGCAACTAAATTTAATTAACTATATAGAGCATGTGATATCTACAATAATTTGCTTTTATTATGTGCATAAAATAAAATAAGTTGATGCTTTATGAGTTATTAGCTCAGAATTGAAAGAGAAACACATGGCTGTTAACAATTTACCTCGCCATCAGCTATGGGGTGGTGTGGAAGAGTGGCTTCCCCTAGTTTATACCCAATACAGGATTTTGACTCCCATGCAAGCGTTAACTCTAAAGGTATGTACTATAATATCATGGCACTACCAAACCTTCGTCACCTTTCCAATCAAACAAACTCATATTTATAGGTCTTCCCTGGAACCAGCTCCCTGACTATTATCATAAAGTGTTGTAAACTTTACGCTTTCGAATAGTCACCACGATATAGAATATGGAATCTGATGCATATTATTTAACTATTTCTACAGCACAATCAACGCCGGACATTCAGTTTTAATAGGTAAATGTTGATAAATTATATGAAATGAGATTTGGGGAATTCATGGCAAGGCCTGTTAAAACCAAATCAAACAGACGAAAAGTATGAGCAGAGATTAGCTGGAAATGGTAGGGGCATAGCTAGGAAATTGCCCATTTTAATTAAAATATCATTAGGAGTTTTCGTCGCGCTCTAAGGCCGTGTTGTCACTAGAGAGTTAATCAGGAATAACGCCATAAACCAGTATGGCATTATTCCTGATTAAGTCTCTAGTGAGAACACATCCTAAGGTCATGCTCTCACTAGGGACTTAACCGGCGTAACGCAATACTGAGGTATGGCGTTATTCCAGATTAACTCTCCAGTGAGAACACGGCCTAAGCCTTGGTTAAATGGTCGCTCTTTTACGCCGGTAAATGAGTCACATTAACCATTTCCCCTCTATAGGTTGAGGCAGAGTATTTGGTCAATTTATTGGAAATGTATTGTGTTCTGAAATGGGAAAATTGTAACCACACCTCTGGATTTATCACTGAGCGTTAATATGGGTGAAAATAAATTGACTGACTGACTGACTGACTGGTTGATTGATTGATTGATTGATTGATTGATTGATTGATTGATTGATTGATTGCGCTACCTGCTGGGGAGTGAGAAAAGATGATGACCGTAGCGCTAGCTGGTGGAGAGCGAGAGAAAGTGCTGACGGTAACGCTACATAGCAAATTTTGAGGGAATGGGTTGCGTTCACACAGGGAAGGAATACCGATATATCGGAAGATAAACCGCGGATTTTGTGGAATTAATATTCAGAAATAAGTGACGTATTTATTCCGGGACAAGGGGCAGTCCAATAAGAACGCTAGCCCATAGAGCTGGTATTTACCGAGATAGTGACTGTATGAGAACACGGCCTCAGATTTTCTGGTGTACACCTACATTCAGACTCTCTTTTTCCAGCTGATCTGAGAATGCAGTAAGAAGTTGAAGCAGGAGCAGCGTTTGGTTTCTTTGATGCCATTGCTTTGAAAACTGTTTGGGAAAAAAATTCATGATAAATATTGAATTTTCTGACTAAATATTATATGAATCCATTTCTATCTATGCCCTGCTTAGCAAGTCGACCAATACAGCTTCTGCTGAGGTGTTGAATAATACCCAATTGCAAGAAAACAAAAAGCAATTTTTGTAAATTCTAATGCTAATTTTATAACAGAAAGTACTGCTTTCGATGGCAAATTGACATTCACTTAGCTAAGTTTTCAATTTTTTTTAAAACACCAAACAATGGACCTTTCCATTTTTAGCTATGCCCCGCCCATCACTAGCTAAGCTCCACCCATACCTCGCCGTGTTGGGATTGGTCGATCCCCAAATGCTTTAGCTATCAATTTCTTGAAAACTATACAGGGAAGCTGTTGAATTTTTTGTAACTAATTTGACTGGATGCTGTTGCTGCCTATGGCAGCAACAGCGCCCAGTCAAATTAGTTTCAAAATATTCAACAGAATATTTATTAAATAGTAAAAGCAAACAATTTGTACAACAACGCATAGACCGTCGTCAAATATGCGTTCGTGACGTACTTATCGACGTCATTCATGACGTCATTCATTGTGATGTCATTGTACACATCACGCAGTTCATTATGACGTCATGTGATGGAAAGGTGAATTAGAGGGTTAATTGATATAAATCTCATTTTAAGTATTTTGAGGGACTGTTAACACAAGAGGGTTAACCCATTAACACTCACGTCGGCCAAAAACGGCTTCTGTAATGGTCCTGGAAAATGTCCATTTGCAGACCAAGAGAAGCATATCTTTTGAAAATTAACCACTGGAATGACTGGCTCGATAACCTCTGAATTTATCACTGAGCGTTGATATGGGTGAAAATAAATTAGAGTGATGGATCGTTCCAAGCTTATCCATCCATCATATGACTTCATATGACATCATAATCAACTACGTGGCGTGTATGATGACGGCACAATCATGACGTCATGTATGACTCAGTATAGTCTGTCGTTAACGTTTAATAGTCCGGCACATTGCACGAATTGTATATCGCTATCATTTAATAACTATTTTGTTGAATATTTTGAAACTAATTTAACTTTGCGCTGTTGCTGCCATACGCAGCAACAGCGCTCAATTAAATTAGTTACAAAATATTCAACAGCTTAATTGATAGTCAGGGCATTCGAGAATCGATCGATTCCAACGCGGTGTTGGTGGTGCTTAGCTCGAGGTGGGCGGGGCATAGCTAAATCTGGAAAGCTCTTTTATCTTTTCTAAGAAATGCCAGAAATAGAATATCTATTATCTCACTGTACCAGATAGACATTGGTTTTTCTTGGAAGAAAACATTGTGTTAAAGTTGAACAATGGTATTGAAGGATCCGATCTGTCACTCGAATAATTGTTGTCATAATAATTTACGTCACTAACTAGCTGATGTTATACTCGTAGAGCTCCTTCATTAAAATCGAGAAGTGCATCCCCAGTGTACACATTTCATGTCTGAGATGAGTTTTCAATTTAATAAACATTCTATTGAATATTTTGAAACCAATTTAACTGGAAACTGTTCATATGATATGGAGCATCATCATCGATTTAAATTAATTCCAAAAGTTTCAACAGATTTCCGTTTAACCATGAAATTTAGATTCTGGAAATTCCGGTTTCAAAGATTCAAATTAATTCCAACATGCGTGAAAAGGGAGGAGCTTGGATAGAAATGAGCGTGGCATAGCTAGACACTCATTGCAGATATAAGCTGTTGTTGTCACGGACAGAAACAGAAGGTATCAACAATGCAATGCTTAGGATGGATCTTTACATCTTTAGCTATGCCCCGCCCATCTCTAGCTAAGCTCCACCCACACCCCGCTCGTGTTTGGATCGATCGATCTCTGATCACCCTGACTATCAATTTCCAGAAAACTATACAGGTAGGCTGTTGAATATTTTGAAACTAATTTGACTGGGTGCTGTTGCTGCCTATGGCAGTCAAATTAGTTTCAAAATATTCAACAGCATGTTTATTAAATAGTAGAGACATACAGTTCTTAAAACGTGTCGGACTATTAAGAGTTGAAGACGGGCCTAATAGAATCATTTATGACGTAATGATTATGACGTCATCCTACACGCCGCTTAGCTGATTATGACGTCATATGAGGTCAAATCATTGATGGATACTCTGGAAAGGTGAATTAACGCGTGAATGTTTTCAAGGCCATACGATGGTTACCATTTTGATTTCTCTTACGGAGTGACGTCATACCGTACACAATGCGATATGTAATGTGGCATCGACAGTGACCTTGAGGAATGCCCCTTTGGTATGAAACAGAAGATTGGGTTTTTTTAACAATTTCCACTGGAATGACTGACTAGACACTGCAGTGGTAAAGGTAATAAAAGAGTTTCTTCTTGGCCTGCATCTGGACACTGGGTAAGCAGAATGACTATTGCTCCCTTCATGGTCAAGCTGATCAAAACTGCATCTGTAGTGGTTTTGAGGAATATTCATTTGCAGTTTTTGTAAATCTAAGTGGGAAAATTATAATTTTATAGACAATGGTTAATGCACCTTTCCAGTTTAACTATGCCCCACCCATCTCTAGCCAAGCTCCAGCCATACCTCGCTCGTGATGGGATCGATCGATCCCTGAGCCACTTGACTATAAATTGCCAGAAAACTATACAGGTAAGCTGTTAAATGTTTTGAAACTAATTTGACTGGTTGCAGTTGTTGCCTATGGTAGGAACATCGTTTCAAAATATTCAACAGAATGTTTATTAAATGGTAACGATATACAATTCATACACCGTGTCTGACTATTAACGGTTACTTTAAGACGGACTAAACCGAGTCATTCGTGCTGTAGTTAATTATGACGTCATCATACACGTGACTTAGTTTCTTTGTCTTCTTGCGTTCACAATAATGTGATGTAGTCATGTTGTGATTGAGCGGTATGCTGCGGTTAGACACTAGGTGTTGCACACTGGAGCCACGATGAGGCTCTTAGTTGAGTATGACGTCATATGACGTCAGATGATGGATGGATAAACTTCCATTGATATCAGTAGCATTCTGAGTGCTTTGGGGCGGTGTTGAGACAAGAGGGGTTAGTGGTCTTTATTGTTTATGTGTTATGACTGTCTACAGAAATACACCATTGAGGGAACATCTATAGCTTTAGAAATTCTTATCTCAAATTGAACATTTCATTTGCCTGAATTCACGCATTCATATCTCGCCTCAAACCTTGCCAGTTCACTTGGCCCTTTCATGACGAAGCCGGCCCAAACCGATCTCTGCAGTGGTCTTGAGGAATGTCCGACATTTGTTCATTATAGGGTTAATAGCCTGATCGCTTTCTATCTTTTATATGTGATGGAATCGATTTAAACTTTGAAACACAGAATCAAAATTTCAAGCTAGCTATACAGGTATACCGTTAAATAGTTTTAAAAACTATTCGACCAGGGGTGCTATTACTTCCCATAGAAGCAACAGCAAATTAATGTAAACAGATGCAGCAGAATGTGTATTAAATTGTACATTTATTAAAGGCATACCATTCGTACACTAGTGACAGAATTTTCGAATTTCATGATGGCACTATACCTTATTTTAACTGTGACATGAATTACCTAGTGACATACTTGATTATGACGTCAGCCACTTCAGTGACAGATCGAATCCCTCCATTATATATACCTAAATACATACACTCATATCTCATCTCAAACCAGCTATGTCTCTTTCTATTTCTATATATCTGAACACATATCTCATCTCAAACCTGTTATTCCTCTTTCTATTTCTATATAACCGAACACATATCTCATCTCATACCTGCTATTCCTCTATCTATTTCTATATAGCTGAACACATATCTCATCTCAAACCTGTTATTCCTCTTTCTATTTCTATATAGCTGAACACATATCTCATCTCAAACCTGCTATTCCTCTTTCTATTTCTATATGACTGAATACATATCTCATCTCAAACCCGCCATTCCTCTTTCTCTTTATATATGCCTGAATACATATCTCATCTTAAACCCGCCATCTCTCTTTCTATTTATATATGCCTTAACCCATGCACCCAAGCTCATCATTACTCTTGGTGCTTCTATATGGCATTATTGTATATGATACGTTGGCTCTGTTCTTGATTCTTGACAACGCAGTGTTTGCTCGGTTTCTGGATTTATCGGTCATCCCACATACATTTCTTTACGATCAAGGCAACAATTATAAAATCCTAGTGTATGGTCCACCCTTTCTTGTGTTAAAATCTTAGCCAAATCAGACCAGTAGTTTCAGAGATATCCATACATCCATAATTTGATTTGAATGGTCTCCGGGTTGTCTTTATCCGGATCATGGACAAATTCCGGAAATCCTCTGACACTACGATTCCGTTCATTGTGTTATAGTTTGAGCCAAATCGGAGCAGTAGTTTTCGAGATACAGCCTTGGACAAATCAGCAGACAGACAAACCAGCAGACAGACATACAAGCACGCTAACGCATACATACACGACACACACACACACACACACACACACACACACACACACACACACACACACACACACACACACACACACACACACACACACACACACACACACACACACACACACACACACACCACCACCACCACCACCACCACCACCACCATCGCCCCCTCTTCCACCCCCCCCCCCCCCACCCCCACCCACGCACACACACACGGCAGAAGGCCCTGATCACAATACCCTCTTCCCATGACGGGCCGAGGGCATTGGTGGGTTTGTTCTGTCACTGCCCGCGCAGACTGATTGACATTCATTTACTGTATTATGAATGGATTCCGTTCCAATTCGCTACTAGATTAATGGAGAGCCAATTGAGTGCCAGATTGTACCACGTGACTACGAATTATTCTTGAACGACAGATGGTATCTCCACCGGGCATTCCCCTGTTATAGACATATTTACAGCTTACCTGTATTGCCGCGTTGAATTTGATAACCCGTGCATGATATAAAGCCTCTCTGAGCTCTGTGCAATACTGATACACAATACGGTGGGGTGGGGGGGGGGGGGTGTTCGTTTTATGTGTAGAGCGACTATTGATAATAACATAAACCGGATTCGCAGTTCACTTTTGCTGACTAAGGTGTATGTTTATGAAATAATCGATAGACAAGTCTGAACCAGCTCAGCTAAATCAAGAATGACCTAAATAATTGTATGTACCTATGATTCATAGCACAAGCTTGATCTGATTGCCATGTACAGGCGGGATCTTTGTCACTTGATAAGGATTAGCTTACGTCACAATTAAATAACTTATGTCCTTCACGGAAGCGGGAAAGGTCCGACAGCAAGCAACAACATTATATGGCGGGTAAATTTACAAATTGATAACCATTCTGCTGAATATTTTCAAAGTGATTTGACTGAGATATATTGCTGACATGGGCATCAGCAGCCACTAGATCCCGGTCAAATTAGCGTCAAAATATTCAACAGTTTACTTGTATAGTTAATTTGAAATTCTGATTCTGAGAATTCATGGTACAAAATGTAAAAATCGAGTCAAACGTATGAAAAAATAGGCGGAGCAAAGCTAGAAATGGGCGGAGCCTAGCTAGAAATAGACGGACCTTAGTTAGAAATATCTAGACATGGATTGCACTATTATTGTAATAAGTAATGAACAGTCAGGTTGATATATGAATAAAGTGTGAAACGTCAAGTTTGACATGTTAATTTGGCGAAGGCATCCAACACGGTGATTCAACATCATCATAGGCTCGACACGTTGTCCCCACACGCATCGACATGTGCCGTAACACAAACTTATTGTTCGAAAAAATGACAATATAGCGATTAGCTTAGTTAATCTGTCTCTCTGTCAGGGTCCAACCTCGGCTACGTTTTTGGTTTTGCTCTACACATTGCCTTATATCTCAGGAAACTTTAATCATATTGAAAACAAAGTTTGACACATGGTTATCTATGCAATCCCGAGACAGTGGAATGACAATGAGCTCATGAGGTCAATGTCATCATCACCTTTGACAAAACAATTTTTTCTAGTTACGCTTTCTGTTTACCTCCACATATTGTCCTATATCTCAGTATTTCTTCACCCTATATTATATTGAAAAAATACTTGGACACATGCTTAGCTGTACCGAAGGAATGCGGCAGAACTATATCGGGGTCATAAGGTCACATCCAGGTTATTGTGATCTTAAACAAATCTCTGGATCCTATTTCAAGTTAGTATTTTGGTTAAGATCTCTGTTTAGCTTTACATATTTTCGTATATCTCAGCATTGCGTCACAATATTGGGACAAAACATGGACACCACTTACCCATGCCCAGAGAATGCAGCAGCATGACACTCAAGTCCTAAAGCCAAAGTCATCAGGTACTTGACAATCTGTTCATTTCAAGGTACGTTTTTGGTTTTAAAGAGATGCTAATCTCATCTCAAATGTTGTATTACACCGATAGATTATGGTTTATAGATTCTATATCATTAATATCCTCTCACATTCCCTTATCTATATCACAATTATCTGCTATATAACATCGCCTAAATGTTGAACAGCTATCTCCACCATTTTGTCTCCTTTGGCGATAGGGTGTGATGTCATGTATGTGCCAACGCGCTGCGTTCATTATTATGTAATAATCATATTGTTGAATATTTTATAACTAATTTGACTGGAAGTTGTTGCAGCCTATGGCAGAAACAACTTCAAGTCGAATTAGTTTCAGAATACTCAACAGCTTAACTGTAGGGTTGCTTTTATACCGCATTGTCACGCCATAGTTGGCACTTCTATGACTGAGTGTATCTACCGAGGCAGACACGCTAAGCCTTTTCTGATTTGTTGAAAAGTAAATCACGACAGCCATCATAAGCTGTAGAAATCAGCCAACATTTAGCTACTAAAACCTAAATATCTTTCTTCGACGGGATGATACAAAACTTAAAATCCCAAACATAGGTTATGACTGGCTTATTAGATCATCTGTATAAATATCATCAGATGAAGTTAGTTGTCCTTTAAGTTTTCTATTCGGCTTGATATTGTGTGATACCTCTCAGCTTGCTTCACTCTAGTGAGACAAAACATGCTTACCTCTATCGAGAGAATGCAGCAGAATGATATTGCGGTTATAAGTTGAAAGGTCATGGTGATCTTTGATAAATCTTTATCCAGCTAGGTTTTGGTTTAAGTTTTCAATTTAGCCATGCATATTTTCTTACACTTCAGAATTGAGTCAGCGTATGGAAACATGAACACATGCTTACGTACGTGGGGACAATGCAGCGAATGACAAAGGGTCATAAGATTAAAAGGTCAATGCTATTGTAACCTTTTTACCTACCTATATTAAGTTATGTGTTTGCCTACGTTTTCTGTTTATGTGTGCGTATTGTCTTATATTCCAGGATTGCTTCACTATAATGAGACTAAACTTGGACACATGTTTACCTATATCACGGAGATTCAACACACTAGCATTGGGTGTCTGATGTCAAGGGCACGCCGACCTTTGTACAATACCTTTTCTTTCAAGATAAGTTTTGGATGTTTCCCTCCTCAGCATAATGTGGACATTTGCCTTTTTATAAGACTTGTCAACCCGTGTAGTAATTACACTACAGGTACAATGAGCAGTTTGCTTTCATGGTTCAGTCTTGAACTGATATCATTATGACGTCCCCATTGAATAATATCTAGAGTATCTTGAAATCCAAGCGTGGAAAGTAGATTTCCTGTTCACGAGAAAGCTGAGTAATGCATCCAATCAGTAGAGAAGCGACGTGATAGGCGACTGTTCTCTTTGGCTGCGAGGGTGTTGACGTGATTAAATTTTGAATTAGCCAGCCCACCTCCCCATCCACAAAATATTCGAATCTGATTGGTCGACAGCGAAATCTGTTGTTTGTCTTTCGACCAGAGCAGCCACCCCTCCTGTTACTGCAATACTGGGATCTTTTGACGTGTGTCGATGATTGGCACATGTAGTGATCCTTGAAAATGTATGGGTGCATAGCCAAATGAAGCGTCACCTTATCCCTCATAGCCGATCAGAACAGCCGCCCATACTGCCGCTGCTGTTCGAGATGTAGATCTATTGACCGCTTTATAATGATGCATGGAATGGTTGGGGTGGGTCCAAACAAGGTCACGTGACCCCTCGTGGTCAATCAGAACAGCTGCCCATACTGTCGCCAATGATTGGCTTGTAGATCTATGTCGATGATGATTTCCATTTGCAATGAGGCGTGAAATGTTTAGGGGTGGGTTCAAAATTAGGTCTTGTGACCTCTCGCAGTCAATCAGAACAGCTGCCCATACCGTCGTCACCGTTCAGACCTTCATGACTCATCACGCCTGTCAAACCATCTGCTGTCATGAAAAGTTGGCGATGATATAGACATCTTTTGCTGGAGACGATATAGACAGCTTCTTCAAAATACAGAGACCGGCTCCTAAGGCTGGTGGAACTCAATCATTCCGATGGGGCTGTGCGACCATTGCCGCTAAGATTAAACTGCACAGTATCATCCCAGCTATTGGTGTCACCGGTATGTCATTCAATGTTAATTTAAAACATTGGAGAATAACTATATAGAAAAACAGTTTGTCAAACAGGGTGGATCGTCTGACAGTAATTGAGCATATAATAAAAATACATAAAGTAGAGCTAGCTGGTGTACTTTGCATGTCGGGTCGCTGGAGGTGCCACACGGATTCGTAAATCCACAGAGGCATCTCCGCAAGGGAAGCATCCGCACAACAATATCACTGTTTAAATTAATATAAGCTATTATACCTTCATTATATAATTAAAGAGATTCCTGATGTTGCGAGAGGGAAGTACCTCATGTGGGCTTCCGTCAACTAGATGATCTCCTTATGGTGTGAGAGGTAATATCCTCATGCGGGCCTCCATCCAAGACATCTAGCCTATTCGAGAGGCAAGTGCCTCACGCGGGCCTCCGTCACAGAAAAATACCTTCGACGCCGAAGCGGAGGAAAAGAGCTGGCAAAAAGGGCCACTCTTTTGTTCAACAAAAATGCTAGGGAAAAAGACCATCCTAGTGAAAATATAATTAACGTGATGCATACTGGTTTACGTGAAGACGGGGTGAGCGACTCCGAAGGATTCACAAGTCCCCGTCTTATGTTATTCTAAGATACTGTATTGGTGGGTGCTGCTTTATTTATGCGGGCCTTCTGCTATTCCTAACCTACCATTTAGGTGTGGGAGACAAGAATTAGTTTTGACCGCAAGTGGCAGATGTCCTACCTATCATTAGATATGACTATCCAACAGGCGCATATGCCCCACTTCCCGTAGGTCACCTTGGAAAGCATCTACCTCCATGGATAGTAGCCTACACGTTACTTTGCAACACATATGAACTGGGCGAGAATCTAGATGGCTTGCTCCGTAACCACATAAAACATCACTGGACAATGGCTACATTTTACACAAGCAGATTTAATGACTGACATATCATTACGGTGGGGGGGGGGGGTAGTGAGAAGAATATCCACCATGAGTGTTCTTCCCATGAGGGCGTGGCAGATTCCAAGATCTTGCCCAGACACTACAATTAGTTGGGTGGAGATGCGCGTCTCGTCCGTCACCAGTCCTATGGATCTAACTATTGAGCTGGCATTAGGTTTATGTTCCAATATGTCCAATATGCACTGTGGGCCAGGAATAAAATATTATCCTAACAATAATAACCACATGTTTTCGCAGTGCTTTCCTTCATTGGCAAAGTGTCTAATTAATAAGTATCCAAGGACACGGGGGGGGGGGGGGATGTGTGTGTGTGTGTGTGTGTGTGTGTATATGTGAACCCGCACTTTTGCCATCACCGCTTGAAAACCTCCGA
Organism: Chaetoderma sp. LZ-2023a; assembly: GCA_034401795.1. Lineage (NCBI taxonomy): Eukaryota > Metazoa > Mollusca > Caudofoveata > Chaetodermatida > Chaetodermatidae > Chaetoderma > Chaetoderma sp. LZ-2023a. The sequence goes on from CM067361.1 coordinate 39,780,320, forward strand.
TAGTTTCCCAGAGTCAGATCAGTCCAACGTGCGGGTGGGGTTATCCAAACAATTAGGTAGCCTTACGGCTTGGTGGATCATGGAAAGAGGCAATAACCTGATAAAATATGATGCCCTATAGGTATTTGGCCAATTTTGCACAACTTTGCCGGAGTGCGGGACTAGATTACCACAACAGCCGGAAAAGAGCCATACACTATATGTCTCCTAATGAAGAAATTGTCCCTAACCACTATTAACCTATCCTATCGAGCTGAATAGAAAGGTTGGTCGGTAGCATGCCAGGCTCAAATATTTAGAGCACAGTCAGCGACCTCAGTGTAAAATTGTTGGTGGCGGGAATAGGTGACGTGCATATTGTTGTTGTATAGTATCTCCTAGCTTACTGCGGGCCAAGTTTTCTACAAAATAAGCAAAACATATGAACTGAATGGCTAACTGCCATATATATAACAAACCATTAAAATAGAACAATATCACAGCTTTACGGAATGATTTAGATGAGGTAGTAAGTATATTAAGGTCAGTAACCTATAAGGGTGCGGTTAGTCAAAGCACCCACAGCAAACAAGGATAATATGAACAATAATAAAGAAATCATAAATTGTGGTCCTAAGACCAGTACGGTACCTGTTAGTCATCAGTATCCTATACGGACGAGAATTATGATGATGAAATACATTAAGTATAGTTACTTGAGTACCTAGTAGTTACTCGGACGGAACAGGTTATTATGTTACTGGAATTGAGGCGCTACATACACGTAGCACGAGTTGACACATTCCCTGAAGATGGAAGGTTTCCGCATGCAGATCTCCGCAGCCAGTTTCCGCAGATGGGTCTCCACATGCTGACTCCACGATGATATGGTATGAACTCGGGACGGTAACACAGAGCAATGAAGTAATGTCTACTAGATTATCTCTTTAACTAAATCAAGATTTAAACAGTGTGAAGAAAGTTCTCCGTCCGGCGACAGAAGCATAACAGTTAATCATAACCCATTAACAGAGAGGGTTACTTATAAAAATGTAATTAAAGTATGTACATAGAGAGGCACATGGTGCGGGGTGCTCACATAGCTCTTGCGGCACACCGAGCAAAGTCTGCGGTCAAAAAGTTACAAAGGTGGCCACATGGACATGCAGTGCGGTAGTTGAAGTCCACTTTCGCGTGGTCGGCAGATCCGGCGAGTCATCCACCGAGAAACATCGCTGCTCTACATTATGTAGAAGGTACATAACGGGTCACAAGGACCCTCCCGCAAAAAGTTCAGCTTATAGGTGTTCGGAAATGGGAACCATGATTTAGTTTATTATTACTCCCGGATGGCCGTCTGGGAGCATCCAAAATTAAGTTAGTGCAGGTTAGCCGAGAACTGCTTTTACGTGTGGGTGATCTCAAAGCCGATAGGGAACCGTGGGGGATGTGCTGTATCTTTCTTATCCGCAGGTATTCCAGTCCACTCGTCTATTCCACACCTCCAGTCAGTCCTCGACTCTCGGCCTCCACGCCGACGATGCTCCTGATCTTCGAATTTCACCCCCTTTTATACCCTCTGGGACGTTAGAGCTGGCTGCCTGAACCAACCATGGATCACCGTACTAACCAATCAGCGTGCTAGAATACTGTGACGTATACACAAATAACTATGTATTACGATATGTATAGATATGTGTAGTGGCGTAGTAGGTCACGTGTACACAAATCACTGTGTATTTAGCTATGCATATTTATATATATATATATACACGCAATTACGACGTTATGGCGATATTCAAAGTATATTTTGACTGGGAGTTTCCTGGTCATGATTAATGCCAAGACCGACGAAAATAAATGAATTATGGATATTTACGAATCCCAACTCGGTACACTATATGTACACACTCGCTTCCAATCTCGACACCCGTGTCGTCGAGGAAGCGTCAGAGCGCATGCATGCGCACCAAGCGTTCTAACGAACTTAGTCGTTTTCACGACAAAATGCCTCTCGTATAGGCTCATACACACTTATTACTGTACCAAGAGGTGCGCTTTGGGAACGAATCCAGGACGGGCGGCCCGTACCCAGGTTGGCTGGGATGGCCAGTACCCGCCTGGTCGATCCGCGCTACAATAGCTAAGACTGGAAAGGCCCATTATGTCACTAGAGGTCTAAATGTAGCCAGCCTTCACGGCTATTTACACTTGAGAAAGTGTACATTGCAGTGACAGACGACACGTTGATAAAGGAATGCGCTTGTATTAACATCTCAAAGTAAATGATAAAGACCAGATCTACATGGGTAATGTGTATTTATTATATGGGATGTCATTATCATGACAGCTAATAGCTGATACTCATTATTGAAAGTAGTTGTAAAGTACAATATTAGGGAACTGAAAGTTAAATGAATATAACATCGCATCTAAGTAATATAGATTGATAAATGACCACTGCAAATGTTTCTTCTAGAGTGCAATTCAATTTTATGTATACTAAATGCAAACAGGCTGAGTAATACGGTCAGCTGAGGTCAAATGGTCACATATTTTGACGGATGCTAAAAAGTGTGAAATTGTACATAACTGCGACTAGTAAAGCGCCACTAAAGGAATAGTTTGTTGCTAATCCCTTGAAATGAATGATATACGTCATCTGACAAATCGAAAGTGCCAATGTTTATTTATTTCCTTGAATCTTATTACCATGCCTGTTAAGATAATGCTGCTTTTGAATGCAAAACATAAGGTGAACATGGTCTACAATTGATTAGCTAAAATGTATGCTATAATTGCTACCGTCTACGTACCAAACAATACATCTGCTTGCTGTATTTGACCATACAATCACTCAATTAGTCACAGTCACTAGCAGGCATATCAGATGCTAATGCCTCACCTGTATTGCTGCTATTATCGTCAGTGAAACTACCCTATCATATACCGTTCTCTAGAACATCTACCGGCAGGAGACAATACCTCATCATTAGAGCATACAGCTTCACTCGAAACATCATACCCATTTAATTCAAGGATGTCTTGTTTTGATAGATTGGCTCTCTTCAATATACCTACCTGAAAGTTCAACCCTCGTTGTTTGCTAGTAGAGACATGGTTTCTTTTGTTGGAGCTTTTCCCTGATTCTCAACTTTTCCCTCCGTTATTTACATATAGAAATGAAATACTGAAATGTTTGTTATGGGACTCGTCTTGAACATTTAAAAGATGGATTCCTCAAACTGGAGAGATTCTGTGAGATCAGGAGTGAGATGTTCAATGAGTTCACTAGCACTAGGCTTATATATCGTGCAACTATTCGCAGGAAAGGTCATGCATGCAAAACAGACATCCATGGAGCAAATGATGCATCTGCTGGTGATCGAATGAGAAAAATGTGTAATGCTATGGTCAAATACGGCTAGCAGATGTATTATCTGCTATGTAGTTGCCACCAACACAAACACTGCGAACGACTCAAAGAGATGAGAAGTTGGAGAAAGAGACTTTGGTCAAGTTCGACTCGCTAACTATAGTCAGTTTGCTGGTTTACTGATCATGCGCAGTTGCCATGCCCAGTCGAACTTGATCGTAGTCAACTATAGTTCGTTGGTACCCGGTCCCCAATTGTATTACTATTGCAGAAAATTTGGAGCCGGATACCAGTCTCCATTAACCCTTTCTGTCGTCTGTTTTGATGACCTACGAAAATGGGTTATTTTTGTCCGCTAAGACGTCAAAAAGCGTCCATGTGGCATAAAGTGAGAAGGAATATGGGCTTGGGAACATTGACATACAATGTGAAAGCATAATTTCATCAAACCTAAGTTATTTAGTGAAATATTTACACTTTTATATGCATTTATTCGTGGCAAGCGATCGGTGTCCGCCATTTTGAAATTTACGCAAATATCCGACTAACCATCTGAACTGAGGTCGGGTGCTCGGTTGACTATAGTTGACTAGCTAGTTAACTATTTGAAGTTCGACTGGTACTCTAGTTAGCTATAGCTAACTATGGTTAGGAGTCGAACTTGACCTCGGGTAGAGGTGCACAGCTCAAGGATTAAACCTGGCTCTGTGGGTTCTGAGGAGGCAGCACATTTTTTCTAGGAGTTGGCCATGGCATTGCACCAATAGATTACGGTTGATAGATTCCATATCATTCATATCTTGTCACATTTCCTTATCTGTACCACAATTATCTGCTTTGTTATTATCGCGTAAAAACTGATCAGTGATCGCAATCATGTTGTCTCTTCAAACGATACTGTGTGATGTCATGTAAGTGTCAATGCATTACATTCTTTATTATGCAATAATCATCTTGTTGAATATTTTGAATCTACCCTGATAACGCAGCTTACTGGGCCGATGCTGGGCCGATACCGGGCCGATACTTTCAGTATCGGCCCGGTATCGGCCCAGAATCGGCCCAGTAAGCTGCGTTATCAGGGTATTTTGAATGGAAGGGGTTGTTGCAGCAACAACTTTCAGTCAAAAATAGTTTCAAAATATTCAACTGCTTACCTGTATGGTTGCTTTGAAGCCACATTGTCAAACTATAGACGGCAACTCTATGACTGACTGAGCACATTTACCAAGGTAGACACTCTAAGCGTTTTCTTACTGGTTGAAAAGTAAATCATGACAGCCATCATAGGCTGTTAGAAATGTATCAACATTTAGCTCCTAAATCCTGAATATCTTCCGTTGTTGCCATGATAAAATGCTAAAATGTCAGGGATGGATTATGTGTGGCAAATTCTTTTGCCTGAATAGTTAGTGTAAGATAGGGTTAGTTGTCCCTTAATAGAAATGCGTTGGAGCGTTAAATGCAATAAATTGTCATCACCATTATACTGATTCTATGATTGTTACAGGCTATTAGTTTCCATGGAAACTGACGTGCAAACTCTATTCAACTTTATACATAAAAACTGTTCCGTTCCATTCGAACAAATCTCGAAGTGACTTTCTCACTGATGCAGAATGATTTATAATATCTATGAATTCGTATCATTGTTTAGTAGACATTTTTATACTCGTGGTCTAAAATCCATTTTTGCTAGCAGGCATTCCCAAAGCCTGGTTAACCACAACGCAGAGTGCCATTTTGTAAGCATTTTGATTGTAGGTAGTTGTTGTCTTGGACAGGTGTCAAAGTGTTGTTGTACTATAATCAGCATGCATTAGTTAACCTTTTGAACTAGAAAAACCAAGCAAAATAAATTATTAACAATGTAAGAAATGTTATGTTGAATATTTTGAAACTAATTTGACTGTGAGCTGTTGCTGCCTATGGCAGCACCAGCTTCCGGTCAAATTAATTTCAAAATAATCAACGTATTACCTATATGTTTGTCTTGAAATTTAAATACTGGGATTCTAGGATTCAAAGAGTTAAATTATATCCAGAATATTAACACATAATTCAGAATGAAATGTGTTAGATGATGGAATTAACGACGTACATACCTGGGTTCTGAACCGGATTTACCTGGGATGTTCCGGTAACGAGAGCTCGACAAATCGTCAGCGGTAATATTAGCCTGCAATAGTTCCGTGTAGATGGAATTCGGAGCGCTTATTTTCATTTCCAAAAAATAGCTAAAATAAATCAGGTTACTACCTTTTTCTCTTGTGTTTACGGCGCCTAAAAGCGCTCAAAATATTTCATACGTCAATTAACCTTTTAATAGTAAAGATATCTCAAGAAAATAAAAAAATGTTGTTCAGTGCAGGGTCGATGTCAATTTGTAGGCCAAAGAGGGTTATCTTTGTAAATTTAGCAATTTAATTTACAAAAAGTGCCGCCTGCTGTCCTGCTAATTGATATTTCTCAAGACTACCGTAGACGCTGTCTTTGGTCGCCCATTTGCAGGAGAGTAGACGATTTTTGACAATTTACCACTAAAACTATAGCTCTGTTATCAAGCGAGACCTAGCGAGTTAATTCACTGGTAAATTATCGAAAAGATATCTTCTAGAACACATACACGGTGCACCATTCGTTGCAAGTGATACGTGTGGTATCATTACTTAACTAAACAGCTTGCGTATGTTGAGACAAAACAAACACTCGATAAATTAGGAATGAACCTTTCCAGTTTATCCATCCATCCATCATATGAGGTCATAATCAACTACGTGACGTGGAGGAAGACGTCATAATCAATTACGGCATGAATGACTCGATTTAGTCAGTCTTAAGCGCTTAATAGTCCGACACGTAGTACGAATTGTATGCTTTACTATTTAATAAATATTTTGTTGAATATTTTGAAACTAATTTGACTGGGCACTGCTGCAACAGAACCCAGTGAAATTAGTTTCAAAATATTCAACAGCTTACCTGTATAGTTTTCTGGAAGTTGATAGTCAGGGCGTTCGGGGATCGATCGATCCCAACACGAGCAGGGGTGTGGTTGGAGCGTAGCTAGAGATGGGCGGAGCATAGCTAATACTGGAAAGGTCCATTAATTAAGAGCTTGATTCCATTATCTGGCAAGACATTTTTCTATCGTGAAACAAGGATAGCTAAAGCGACAGCTATGGCATTTGAGAACTCACTAAAAGCAGCTTTCCGGCCGATAATGATTCTGGCAAAACTGTTTGGCATATTTTATCAGGAACGTGACAATACTGGACCAAAACGAGGAAAATGCAGGGCATTTGTATCTAAATGCTGCCTTGGAAACCATGAATTCGTTTATTGTTGCTCTCTTCTGGCCATCATCTACGCGAGTCTTGTTAGATCTCTCGCGTTAGCAGTCACAGATAGCTTTAGTTTCCGCCTGAGATTGCCTGTGGGCTGCATGCTCGCGTGGGCGTTTGCTGTGACCGTGTCTATCACGATCTCCTTAATCAAACTACCTAAACTGTTACCATTATTTGTCGAAAACGCTGCCAAACTTGAACTTGAGGATATAAATTGCAATCCCTCGTCGAAGAGAACAGGAACTGCTCGGAAAATCAAGTACATCTGCATCATCTTGATAATTGTGGTGGTTACATTGTCTGTTTTTCCTTTGCTGACTCCACTTTTGATTGATGACGAAACAATTGATCGCCTCGGTATGCTGTATCCTGCAAATGCCTCCTCGTCATTGAGATTTATAGTTATTATTTTTAATACTGTTGCATTTGTAGTTAATTGCGGATCTATGTTAACTCTATTGGCTCTATATTGGTCCTGTTGCGACCTGCTTAATTCTGGTTTGAGAGGATTGCGTCAGAAGATCGATGGTATTAAGGCAAGTTTGGATCCTCCACCAAATACTGACATTCCATCATCTATGAGCAGCCACCAGCTAGAAGAGTGCCTAGTAGATCTTTTGAGCAAACATACGCATATGGTCAGCTGTGTCAGTCAGATAGATGGTATTTTCCGGCACATTTTGGGTCTTGCCTATGGCGTGTTTATTCCAATTTTCTGTGTTATTTTGTATGCACTCAGCCAAGGGGTGACGGCTGAGTATTACTGGCTAACTATTGGCGAGGTTGTGTACATGTTTTCTGCCGTGGCTGTATTGTCGATTTCTGCAGCAGCGATATATGATAAGGTAAAATAAATAAATAAATAAATAAATAAATTGAACGCGAGCGAGCGAACGAGCGAACGAACCAATGAACTGATGGATGGGTGGACGGGTGGACGAACGGATTGATTGATTGATTGGTTGATTGATTGATTGTCTGATTGATTGATTGATTGATTGATTGTGTGATTGATTGAATGAATGAATGAATGAATGAATGAATGAATGAATGAATGAATGAGGGAGGGAGGGAGGGAGGGAGGGAGGGAGGGAGGGAGGAGGGGAGGGAGGGAGGGAGGGACTTCAATGGAGAGAGAGAGTTGGAGGGTGGGGTGCAAGAGGGCGGGAGTGGGGACGAGGGAGAGGAGGGGGGGGAGAGGGAGTGAGTGAGTGAGCGTGTGCGCGCACGCGAGAGAGAAAGAGGGTGGGTGGGGTGAGATTTAGTGCGTGTGTGGGAGGGTGGGTGGGTGGGAGGAAGAGAGGGAGGGAGGAAGGGCGAGAGGGAACGATAGAGGGCATGTAGGAAAGCAGGTAAGCAAGCAGGCAAGCAATTACGCAGGTAGATGGTTGTACGGATGGATGGATGGGTGGGTGGGTAGGTGGGTGGGTGGGTGGTGGTGGTGGATGGGCGGGCGGTGGTTGGTGTGCGGGAGGTTGGGCGGGTGGTGGGTTGTGTTCGTGTGTGTTGGTGGGTTGCTGGGCGTTGGTTGTGTGGATGGGTGGGTGGGTGGGTGGGTGGCTGCGTGGGTAAGTAGGTGGATGGGTGGGTTAATGGTGGTGGATGGGTGGGCGGTGGCTGTGGGCGGGTGGCTGGGCGGATGGTTGGTTGTGCTCGTGTCTGTTGGAGGGTTGCTGGGCGTTGGTTGGGTGGGTGGATGGATGGATGGATGGATGGATGGATGGATGGATGGATGGATGGATGGATGGATGACGATGACGATGAAGAAAATGATGATGCTTTATCTTTCCAGTCTTGGAGTCTCTATGATGTACTGATGACAGTAGATGTGAATCATTTCTCTGATAAGGCGTTACATCTGGTAAGCTATACATATATATCAGACAATGGTCCTTTCCAAGTTTATCCATCCATCATATGACGTCATAACCAAATACGTGACATGTATGATGCCGTCATAACCATGACGTCATGAATGATTCGATATAGTCCGTTTTAACGCTTAATGTTCAGACACGTTGTATGAATTGTATGTCTTTGCCATTTAATAAACATAGGCAGAAACAGCACCAAGTCAAATTAGTTTCAAAATATTCAACAATTTTCCATGTATAGTTTTCTGGACATTGATAGTCAAGAACTTCAGGAATCCATCGATCCCAACACGAGCGCGGTGTGGAAGGAGATTAACTAGGGTTGGGCGAGGCATAGCTAAAATGGAAAGGACCATTATGACAGGATATATCAATGTTTAACCACTTTATCTCAAGATCAGAGCAACAAAGCCAAGTGATACACCTAATAATATACAATCCCATTTTTGTCACACTGTAAAGTGTTCGGATTTTCCGGATTCTTTTGGATTTTCCTCTCTTTTTTTCGGATCACGCCAAAGGTTGTGATATCCTAGTGTATGATGCTACCTTCCACCTTGTGTAAACATTTGAGCCAAATTGAACCAGCAGTTCCCGAGATACCCTTAGAAATTGATCAGATGAAGTTATTGGTTTGATTGACGTCTATCGAGCCCCTGATTCCAGGTCCCATTCACGCCATATCTAGGCCGTTTTTTGTTTCAGTCTATTATTGCTAACTTCCCCAGCTTTTATACTGGTTCCCATTTATACTCCTGGGTGGTGAGAGGCAAGGAGTGAAGGAGTTTGCCCATGTTTCCGACGACGGTGAGATAGTGCACAGCTCAGGCGTGAACCGGGTTCTCCAGTTAAGTAGTCCTGAGTGTTAGCCAGTACACCAAGCCGCCTCTAAATTGATCAGATCTGGATCCGGGTTTCTTTTATCTCGATCGTGGCCACATTATGGAGCCAAATCGGAGCAATATCTTACTAGATACGGCTCCGGAAAGACACACAGACAGACTGGCAGACACTCAGGCAGGTAGGCAGGCAGGCAGACAGACGGACGGACGGGTGGACGGACGGGAGGGCGGGCGGGCGGGCGGGCGGACGGACAGACGGACGGACGGACGGACGGACGGACGGACAGACAGACAGACAGAGAGACAGACAGCCAGGCAGGCAGGCAGGCAGGTAGAGCTAACGTCACAAACAAATGACCTAAGTCTGTCACGAAAGCGGAAAAGGTAATCGTCCCGAAATAGGAAGCTTTGGTATGAATTTTAATATGCTGCTATGGGGATCTCATAGAAACGCATTGTGCCAACGAAAATTAATTTGAGGTCATGGGCTATTAGCCCATACTTTGTTACTCGATGTTATTGATCTTTCCATTTTAGCTATGCCCCGCCCATCACTAGCTAAGCTCCACCAACACCTCGCCGTGTTGGGATTGATCGATCCCCACATGCCCTAGCTGAAAACTATACTGAGAAGCTGTTGAATATTTAGTAACTAATTTGACTGGGCGCTGTTGCTGCCTATGGCAGCAACAGCGCCCAGTCAAATTAGTTTCAAAATATTCAACAGAATATTTATTAAATAGTAAAAGTAAACAATGTGTACACCAACGCATAGGCCGTCTTCAATTTTTGCGTTCGTGACGTACATATCGACGTCATTCATGACGTCATTCATTATGATGTCATTGTACACATCACGCATTTCATTATGACGTCATATGATGGGTGGGTACTCTGGAAAGGTGAATTGACCCTTCCACTTTATTCATCCAGCTTATGACGTCATAATCTGGCGTGACGTGTAGAATTACATCATAATGAATGACGTCATTATGACGTCATGAATGACGTAGATAAGTACGTCCCCAACGCATGTTTGAAGACGGACTATGCGTTGCTGCACGAATTGTATGATACTACTATTATTTACTATTTAATACATATTCTGTTGAATATTTTGAAACTACTTTGACTGGGCGCTATTGCTACTACAGGCAGCAACAGCACCCAATCAAATTAGTTACAAAATCTTCAACAGCCTACCTGTATAGTTTCCAGGAAATTGATAGTTAGGGAATTCGGGGATCGATAAATCCCAACAAGGCGAAGTGTGGGTGGAGCTTAACTAGAGGTGGACGGGGCATAGCAAAAACTGGAAATGGCCATTGCAGTTGACGCGTTAATGGACGGCATTAGGGTTAATTTATTGCGTGGCCGCTCACGGCTACGATTATATTCGGGTTGTATCTAGAATTGCATATAGGCGCGACCATTTTGCGCAAAGGATTGTGGTCTCCAACAGCTAACTAGAGAGATAGATAGAGCGTGCCTCTATTTTTAGTTGGAACCATAGATTTAGGATATATATTGGCTTGATCGCTCATAAGCATACACTCATTATGGGGGAATGGGATAGATGTCTCGACCGCTGGATCTTCACTGACTGACTGACTGTCTGACTGACATCGGACGCAGACGATCAGATATGTATATAGCTTCCAGAACTCAAGTGAATTATGTTTTTATTAACTGGAATAGAAATTCAGATTAAAATACAAATCTATGGTAAAAATAAATAGGGGAAATACGGTAATACTGAGAATGGCAGAAATGCGTTAATACCTAACGCATACATCGCTGAAATTACAACCATTTATCTACATATGATAACTATATGATAACTTGTATTCATTTTGGAAACTGCTGCCGTAAACCGTTGCCACAGACATGTAGACAATTTTCAGCATTATTGTTTACATAATCTACACAAATCTTTCTTGTACTGACCGTGAAACAACTAGGCCTAGCCTTTGAAAACAGAAAGATAATGGTTAGAGATTTTTTTATCTCCCAGTTTCCGTGAAACCTGACACCGTTTGGTATAGAAGACCTCAAAAATAAATTAAAACGTTTTCAATGCAAGGTAGAATTTCTGTTTTTCTTTGCAAATATAGTGCCTTATTTACATGTATGAGCTGTACTGTAAAACCGCCTACTCGATGGTATAGCACATCTGAAGAATAAATTAACATGTTTGCAAAACAAGACAGAATTTCTGTTTATGTTTTGTAAGTTAAATAACTTATTTATGAGCTGTATAACGTAGCCTAATCAGTCGAATCACTTGTAATAAGTGGTCACATATTGTAGCAAGAGCGATCAGATATTGTAGAGCCTTGCCGTTATAATCAATTAGTCCCCACCCCACCCCACCCACCAACCCCCGCCACCACCCCCTCCCCAGTAGGGTGACGTCACAGTCAAAATACGTAATGACTGGCGTAGCTATGTCTAACAGGAACATTGAAAAGTCCTTCGGCTGTACGAATTGAAGAGCTTTACTATTTAATAAGCATTCATAATATTCAAAAGCTCACCCCCATAGTTACCGTGAAAATGTGATTCTGGGAAGTCATGGTTCAAAGTATGTATATAAATCACGACGACAACGAATCTACGCATTCACTTGGTTGTATCTAGAATGGACAATTCCACATTGCCCATCCATCACATGACGTCATAATCAACTACGTGACGTGTAGAACGACATCATAATGAATGACGTCATGAATGACTTGGACAAGTACGTCACAGACGCATAATGGACCTTTCCAGTTTCAGCTAGTCCCCGCCCACATCTAGCTAAGCTCCACCCCCACACCTCGCTCGTGTTGGGATCGATCCCTGAAATACCTGACTATCAATTTCCAGAAATCTATACAGGTAAGCTGTTAAATATTTTGAAACTAATTTGACTGGGTGCTGTTGCCGCTTACGCATGTTTATTAAATAGCAGACATACAATTCTTACAACGTGTTGAACGATTAAGAGTTAAAGACGGGCCAAATAGAATCATTTATGACGTAATGATTATGATGTCAGCATGCACGTCACTTAGTTGGCTATGACGTCATATGACGTCATATAATCGAAGGATCAATTAGTTCCCAGGTAGGTGACTTCACAGTCAAAATACGTAATGACTGGCGTAGCTATGTCCAACAGGAACATTGAAAGTCCTTCAGCTGTACGAATTTAAGAGCTTTTCTATTTAACAAGCAGCAGCCAAATTAGTTCCAAAATATTTAACAGCTCACCTCCGTAGTTACCGTGAAAAGGCGATTCAGCGCTACGCATTCACTTGGTTGTGTATAGAATGTACCTTTCCACAGTATCCATCCATCACATGAAGTCGTAATCAACGAGGTGACGTGTAGAATGACATCATAATCAATGACGTCATTATGACGTCATGAATGACTTAGACAAGTACATCACGAACGCATAATGGACCTTTCCAGTTTCAGCTAGTTCCCGCCCACCTATAGCTAAGCTCCACCCACACCTCGCTCGTGTTGAGATCGATCGATCCCTGAAATACATGACTATCAATTTCTAGAAAACTATACAGGTAAGCTGTTAAATATTTTGTAACTAATTTGACCCGGTGCTGTTGCTGCCGTGAGGGTGCTGTTACTGCTTACGGCAGCAACAGCGCCCAGTTAAATTAGTTTCAAAATATTAAACAGCATGTTTATTAAATAGCAGACATACAATTCTTGCAACGTGTTGGACGATTAAGAGTTAAAGGATGTCAGCATGCACGTCACTTAGTTGGCTATGATGTCATATGGCGTCATATAATCGAAGGATACAATTGGAAAGGTCCATTGAAGACGGACTATGAGTTGTTGTTAGAATTGTATGTCTACTGTTTAATACATATTCTGCCATAGGCAGCAACAGCACCCAGTCAAATTAGTTACAAACTATTCAACGCCTTGCCTGTATAGATTTTAGGAAATGATAGTCATGGCATTCGCGGGGATCGATCGATCCCAACACTGCGAAGTGTGGGTGGAGCTTAGCTAGAGGTGAGCGGGGCATAGCTAAGACTGGAAAGGCCCATTGCCGGTGCTGCCATTTTTCACTAGGGATTGTGGTCATTCACGTTCTCGCCAGATGTCCTAACACTAACGAGAGCGATATATATATATATATATCTAAGGGCTAATTGCTGACTGTACATTTGCATCAGAAATAAAATAGTATTGTGATCTATCCCACTGTACCCACGTACATCTCTTAACCTCCACTTCAACACTCGTCCCGATCAAATTGGCCAAAATGGCTTCTGTAATAATCGTGAGAAACTACCATTTACATCTAACAGGTAGGCATTTTTGAAAATTTACCACTGGGATGACTGGCTCGATAACTGAGCCTATTATTCCAATGGTAAAGTGCCAAAAACAACGCTCTCTTGGTCTGCAAATGGGCATAGGATATCTCTATGATAATGGATGGATCTGATCTGTCACCCAAGCATATGGCGTCATAATTATTTACGTCATATTTATGATGACGTCACAAACAAAATAGGTGATGACGTGATGAATGATGTAAATAGCTTCATCAGGAACATTGAATAATCCATCAAGTGTACGAATTTTATGTCTTTATGATTTAATCCCCGGGATTCAATCAATCAATCAATCAATCGATCGATCGATCAACTACTGCCAGTGTCGTGATGGAGAACGGGTGAGGGCATAGAATACACCATACGATGTGCATTCAAAAGATTGTCTCATATGAATTCGGCAGTGTATCAGTATATCCGATTCTTGTCTTGGTGCGGTGGTCCAGCAGCAAGATCTCTGGGTTGCTGATGCTATGCGGAATTGCAGGATGACGGTTCGATCCCTGCCCGGGGAAATGATGATCAACAAAGTAAACTAACGGGTGCACTCTGAGGTTAGCATAGAAATTGAAGTCATCGCATTGCCAGTGTGTTAAAAAGCTAAGCAAGCAAACAGTCTTTATTGACAGATCCAACATGTGGACATACAGACAATATTCAACATTCTGTTGAATATGTTGATACTAATTTGACTGGGCATTGTACGAATTGTATGGCCTTAGTATTTAATCAACATTTTGTTGAAAATTTGGAACTAATTTTCCTGGGCGTTGTATGTTTTTTACCATTATCAATTGCGTCTATAAAAGCTTCACAGGCGGCATAGTCAAAATGCGTAGTGAATGACGTCTCTAGCTCCATCGTGAATATTGAATAGTCCGTCAAGTGTACAAATCTTATGTCTTTACCTTTTAATCAACATTCTGTTGAATATTTTGAAATTAATTTAACCAGGCACTGTTACGACCATAGGCAGCAAAAGCACCCTGTCAAATTAGTTTGAGGATATTCAACACCTTACCTGTATAGTTACCTTGAAATTGGGATTCTGGGAAGTCGTGAATCAAAGTATATAAATTGATTCCAACACGCCGAAAGAACGGACATAGCTTAGCTAGAAATGGGCCCCACCTTTGAAATTGTCATAAACAAATTTGATCATTAAACGGCCAATACCACTTAGTAATATGTGGGCCACCCACTTGTAATAAGTGACCACATATTTTAGCAAGAGCATCCAGGTAGTTAGCATTGCCCTGCCAGATGAATGTAGACCCAATCGCAATGGACCGATTCTCTTATGGAAAGAAGGTATAAGTTATCCAACTTGTCACGCAAATGTTGACGTCATAATCAATTATGTCACCTGTAGGCTGACGTCACAGTCAAAATACGTAATTAATGACGTAGCTATGGCTATTAGGAACGTTGAAAAGTCTGTAAGATGTACGAATTGTATGTCTTTACTATTTAATAAACATTCTGTTGAATATTTTGAAACTAATTTAACTGTGCTGCTGCTATAAGCACCGACAGCATCTAGTCAAATTAGTTTTAAAATATTCATAGGCCTATCATCATCTCTTATTGTATTTTAACCGCCTCATGGCATAGTTGGTCAAACCGACCCCAACAGTGATCTTGAGCCATGTCAAATTGCATGCCATGAGGAGACAGTTCTTGATAATGTACCACTGGAATGACTCTCGAGACAGTCATTCCAGATTCCAGTGGCAAATCCGCAAAAACAGTCTTCTCTTGGCCTGTAAATGGACATTCAATATCTAAATATTTTAACATTCTTCACCAAATTTAGACAGTAAAGGGTTAATATATTATGATGACAATATCAGGTACTGTGTCTGTTTCATTTCCCTTATGTATTATAGCATAAAACACCGGGCTAAACATTCGAGATAGTGTATAAATTTTAGCCAATTCACAGTCTTCACTGCCCTATTGTCTGTAGGTTATGTTCAGCCCCAGATTTTCACCCACATAAACTTGAGTTTAAAATATATAATTTAGCCTAAATTATTTTCAGCTGTAAACAATATGATATCATATCATTGCTAGCTATAGTCATAATTAAAACAAATTCTACAATGAAATAATTCCATAGTCTCCAATTCCATACCGAAAATTGGCGTAAATCTTGGCAGATCAGTGATTTTCAGTACCATACTGTCTGCAATAAGTTTGGCCCATATTCGGTTCGAAATTCATACATATGGTCAGATCGGTATATGAATACGCTAATAAAGTATCAAGCTTAAAAATATCTACCATGAAGTAATTTCGTAGTACACAATTCCATGGCAAAAATTTGCACAAGTTTTGGCAGATCCATGGTTTTCGGTACCCTACTGTCTGTAATAAGTTTGGCCCCAAAATGGCAGGTAGATATATAAATACGCTAACATAATATTGATTTTAAAAATTTCCACCGTAAAGTAATTTTATAATACACAACTTAGTGCAGAACTCAATATTCATTATTATGTACTAGTGCTGTACGAGATATTGCACGATTCTACCATCAAATAATATCATAATTACCAAGTATGTCCATGTAGTTACTTATTCACAGTATGTCCCCATTCAAAGAGAGTCGGTTCACATTAGCCACAATCGGATAGATGTCGATAGGTCCTGGCATATTGCTTGTAATAGGTTTGGCTCCAGAATTTCACTGATATGTTTACATAGATATATATATGTATATATATATATATATATATATATATATATATATATATATATATATATATATATATATATATATATATATATATACATATATATATATATATATATATATATATATATATATATATATATATATATATATATATATATATATATATATATATATATATATATATATATATATATATATATATATATATATATATGAATGCGTTAATAAAGTATAGAGTTTAAAAAATTCTACTAAGAAGTAATTTCGAAATACGCAATTTAGTAGCGACTTGCGGTTTTCAAATACTAATAATTTACTATATATTCAGTATCAGAATCTCTGTACTCGGTTTGTAAGCAGGCTTTCGAACATAATACCATCTAGATATTGCACAATTCTATCATCAAATATTTCTTGCAATAATGTGAAAATCTTTCTATATATCCTATAATTTAGCTCCAGATAGATACAGTCACTATCTTTGGTAGACAATCTGTTGTGCTACTGCAAATTGTATATTATATATAAAAATGAATTTGAAACTCAACTTGAATTATAATAATCTCCGGCCACGCTATTTACCATTGATGCCTTGCATCAATATGTGTACTTGTATGGCATAGGTTTTCCACTTAGCTTGCTGTAAGATTATTGACTTTCTACGTGTGAATAACTGTCCACACTTTGCTACCGTATATGTCAGCAATAGCTCATAGCGCCATCGTTTAATCCATTGCTGGGTAAATTTGGTCAAGAAAATCTAAATATTTGCTCATTGAATGTCCAGTTGCAGGTCAAGAGAAGACTTTTTTTTAATTTGGCACTGGAATGAATTTTGAAAAATAGTCTTCTCTTTGACTGCAAATGGACCCTCCTTAAGTCAACTGCAGAGGCCTGTTTTGGGTCGTTTTTTTGCCATGA